>JAQQPU010003073.1:35176-62044 GCA_029168905.1 Artemia sp. Kazakhstan ARC1039 | reverse complement strand
GACTTATTACAGTGTTTTGGAAATGTTGTGCTCAGTTTAGACATTCGCTAGAGTGACTTTAAAGAGGCATTTAGAATGAAAACTCGTTCCGGAGAAGCCTCACCAGTCCTAATTAGATTCACATCTAAAGATATTCGCGACTCGCTTCTACTGAGCAATCGACATCTGAGAGAATATGGGCTGAAAGCAGCCCTGATTATACCAAGGCTGAAAGGGAAGCGAGAAACAAGTTGAGACCGATTCTAGAGCAAGCAAAAAGCGAAGGTAGATCCGATGCATTCCTACGGGGGACAAAATTACAAATTGGAGACCAAACATTTTCTTACGACCCTGAAACTCAGCGAGTGATCGAAACTGTCCAAAATTCCAGCGCAACAAATATGAAGGGGGCTGATGGGTAAAGTGACCGGATTGCATATGGGGACACAGAATTGGTCATGAGTGATGTATCCGATACTACGGTCATAGACGGCAATGCAACAGAGACGCCGGTTAGAATGTCGAAAGGGCCAGCGGATTCGGAAGTTAGACCGTTATGGGTTCAAAAAAGACTGGCGGAGAGAAAACCGGAAGATGCAAATCGTCAACCCAGCACTAGAGTGGGAAGAGGGAGTGCGATTGGGTCGGGGAGAAGAGTCTGGGATGGACAGACGAGAAGCAGAGGCTTGGCAAGAGAAAACGAACCTAATAGGCTTATTCTCGATCCGGCAATTAGGGAATAGGATTTTGAGGGCCGTGGTGCAATGAATTTGAAAATATGTTTCTGGAATATTCAGGGATTTAGTGATAAGAAACTAAGTGATTTATGTAGGTTAGATGAGTGGGATATTATAGGTCTAGCTGAGACATGGAGAAGGTCTTGTATTGGCATTCAAGGGTTTATATGTGAGTGGGCATGTAGAAAACCATTGAGGAATGGCAGAGTGTATGGAGGAGTTGCTGTTTTAAGCAGAGAAAGTCGTTTCCGCTTGGTTTTGAGATTAAAAAGTGAGTCTGAGAATATTGTGTGATTAAAGGTAAAAATGAATGAATTAAATCAAAGTTATATAAGCTGTTTATATACCACCACAGAATAGTTCGTATATGAAGGAAAATATTTGAGAGTTGGTATCAAAAGAGATGATAAAATATGTTGAATTGTATGGCGATAGCTAATTTATTCTTACAGGTGACTTTAACGCGTATACTGGGATTTCAGATGGCAAATTTGAGGAAGTTGGAGATAACTGGAGGAGCAATGTATTACGGGATCCTTCCGAATCACCTTGGTATTATGATGAGTTTAAAATTGCAAAGCAACAGAGTAAGGACCAGAATCGTAGAAGGAATAAATGGGGATCTAACCTTTTAGATTTTTGTGTGAATGAAAAAATGGTAATTGTGAATGGTAGACAGGGAGAAGATGAAGAAGTGGAGAATTTTACTTGTTTTTCTGGGTCACCAAGTGTGGTAGATTATTGTTTGGTTGGGTTGAATCTGTGGCCAATGTGTTACAATTTTAGAGTGATGGGTTGCGTAGGGTCTGACCACGTCCCAATTGCTCTTAATCTGACTCTTCCTGGGTCCCAGAGGTCTATATGCAACATAAGGGTTGGGAGTTGGTAAAGAGCAGGGGAGATAAGTAGATTTACAAAGAATGATCTTTATATTAGAAAACCGATAAAAATAGTTAAGGAGACAGAAGAGATAGTAAACCAAGGGACAATAAGAGGTAGTACTCAGGAGCTAATAGAAGAGTGTGAGGAATTTTTTAAAATTGGTAAGGTGGAGGAGAGTCTAGAGGAACTGAACAAGGTAGTGTATGATATTTGCGTAGGAGCAGGAGAAAGTGATAAAATTGAGATTAGGAATTCAGAGGAGAAGGAATTGGATATGGAACGTAAAAAGTTAAAAGCTAGGCTACAAGAAGCGTTAGATGTAGTCAGGTTTCAGAGACCAGGGAATTTAGATAATAATTTATTAGCATACCGAAGAATTAGGAGAGAGTATAAGAAAGTAGTAAGAAAGTGTACGAAGATGAAAGAAGAAGATATTAAGGAGATAGAGCAGGCATTAAAGGATAAGGATAGCAAAGTTTTTTGGAAAAAGGTTTCAAGTTCTACCAGAAGGGAGACAGGCGAAGATACCCCCCCCCCCCCTGGGGCCCAACTGGTCGAGTGAATTAAAGAGGCAGGAGACAACGGAAAATGAGTGTGTATTTGAAGATAATTGGAAGAAGAGTATCACAGATCAAGTTTATGGCCCTATGAAGGAAGAAGATGAGGCTTTACTCGAGCCAGTTAGGGCAGAAGAAGCATGGAAAAGTTTAAAAGAGATGAAGGGATGTTCAGCACCTGGTCCGGATGGTATTCCAGCAGTTCTATGGAAGTATAGTAGAAGCGTAACATTGTATATTATAACTTTGATATTTACAGCTGTTCTTTGATCTGGAATTTGTCCTAGTGAGTGGAACCTGGCAGAAGGAGTGCCGATTTTTCAGAAAGGGAATAGGAAACTACATGAAAATTATAGATGTATACATTTAGGTAACACACTAGGAAAGCTAATGGCGAAGGTATTAGATAACAGACTTAGAAGTTGGCTCCAGAAAACTGAAAGGCTAGCCGCAGAGCAGTCAGGATTCAGAGAGGGACATATTACGATTGATCAGATTTTTACATTAAAGTGTTTAGTTGATAAGTTTATATAATGAAGGGAGGTAAATTGTATGTAGCTTTTTTGGATTTAAAAGGGGCATTTGATAACGTAAAGAGGGAACTGTTAATGAAAGATTGTATAAATATTAGCATGCCATACCCACTTGTAAGGGTTTTAATAAGTATGTATGAAGCTACAAAGCCTGTTATTAGGGTTGCAGGAAACTTTTCAGATGTAATTTGTCCTAGAAAGGGGGTTAAACAAGGTTGCCCCCTGTCTCCGTGGCTATTTTCGTTGTTTATTAATGATTTGCCAGATTTTCAAGGGAAGCAAGGAGCCCCAATGGTGTCATTAGATGTATGTGAACTATGCATGCTGATGTTCGCAAATAACCTGGCACTAGTGGCGAAGTCTAGAGAGGATTTACAGTTCTTGTTGGATAGAACTAAGGATTATATATAGGAAACAACTAAGCCTGAATGTAAAGAAGTCGGTAGTTATGGTTTTTAGAAAAGGGGGTAAGATTACAAGTGGGGATAGAGTAAAATGGGAGGGAATATATTTAGAATGTAGGGATGAGTTTACATATTTAGGATGTAAGTATTCGTCAAATGGTAAGTTTGGAAAGCAGCTGAAGCTAAGTCTTGCTAAAGGAAAGTCCTGCGCCTATGCTGTGACTGCTAGCCAACTGACAAACATACAGAACCTGAAGATGCATAAGCAGATGTTTCAGGTAAAGATTGAATCAGCTATGCATTATGAATCTGAAGTTTGGGGATATATAGCTGGTGAGGCGATGGAGAAGATTCAGCTTCAGTATTTTAAGAGAGTTTTAGGTCTACATTTTTCAACGAATAGTTTAGTATTGAGAGGAGACCTAGGCTTATTTTCTTTAAGAAGTGATAGGCTAGTAGGGATGATAAGACTATGGGGAGAAAATCCTGAGTATGCCCAGAGTAAGGATAACAAAAGCAGCATATTTAAAAGCTCTGAGGATCCCAAAGAGTGATACATGGCCATCTCAAATAAAGAAGATATTGGATGATTGTGAATTTTCAGAGCTATGGAGTGGTGGGCTAGGGATTGGATTAAAGGAAGGAGCAGTTGCAAGTAGGGTCAGGGAGAGGTTAAGGGACCATAAGATCCAGGTGTGGCATGCGCGAGTGAATGAGACCCGATCACTGGAGTTATATGCAAAGGCTAAGGAGCTGTGGGGAGAAGAATTGTATTTTAAGGTGGGGCTGTAAAAGAAGCAACAAAAGTTGATTATTTGTGTTAGGTCATATGGGTTACCACTAGGTGAGATAAGGAAGTATCTGGGAGGGTTTAGGCAAGCTTCTGGTCCTTACTTCTGTCCCATGTGCGGGAAAGAGGAAGATCTGGTTCATTTTGTGGGGGAGTGTATGGAATTAATAGATTTAAGGAAAGAATTGTTTGGGGTTGAGGCTTGGGAGAGAGATGAGATAATAAATTTATTAGCAAGGAAATATATGGGAGGTATAAAGAGAATCGGAAGGTTCCTGACGATGGGTATAGAGCATAGAGAAAGGTTTTTTGAAGATTAGGGGTGAGGGTGATATTTCACCAGCCTAGATTATAGTTTTGTGTCAATTTATGTTTGTATGAAAGTGTCTTCGTTTTTGTGACCACGGACCTTTGGGCTTTTGTGTCAATAAACTCTATTCTATTCTTGGTTATGACATATATTAATTTGAAAAACTTTTTCCACAAAACATGTTTTTCAAAGAAAAGTAAAGAGCTCCATTACATCAAAAATGAGCAGAAATAAATTCAAGTAATTTTTCAAGCATAAAACTGCCAAAAATCATCATCAATGAATAAATGACACCCAAAACATAAAGGTATTACAATAAATAACCAAGTCAACCTCAAAACAAGCAGAAATTAACATGAACAGGGCTGACAGTTCCCATGCCTTCTCAAGACTAGAACATAACTTGCACTTTACTGAAAAAAAAAACAAAAACAAATGACCATGGATTGTCAGTTTAATATACATATAGAAATATTTATTCCTTAAAGTTTCAATAGTTTTTTATTTATTAAAGTCAGAAAAGTGAAAACATTTAAATTGTATTTTGTTATCAGTAAAGTGCAAATTAAGTTCTGGCCTTAGAAGGCAGGGCTTGTCAGCCCTACTCATGTTAATTTTTGCAAGTTTTGACTTTGACTTGGTTATTTATTGTAATTTCTGTTTTGTTTTTAGGTTTCATTTATTTATTGATGGTGATTTGTGGTAATTTATGATAGGAAGATTATTTGACTTTATTTCTGCTCATTTTTGGCTTTATGGAGCTCTTAACCTTTCTTTGAAAAACTTGTTTTGTGAAAACATGTTATTAATCTACATCATAACCAAGATTGAGAACTTGAAGTAAAAATTTATGAGATACCTTGGAATTGAAATATTTATCCAAGATTCTGCACTGTCATCAAAATTGCATTCCAGTCACCACCCCCCCCCCCCCCAAAGAGACACTAGATATAGCCCTAGGCTATATATAAAAGTTTACTGATTTTATGGGTTTGCCATTAATTTTGTGTTAATTTCTTATGAACAGTTGATTTATAAGGAAAGAGCTAGATGAAGGCTTAGGCAATTTGCTATTGTGGAAAATGGTTATATTCAGAGAATGAACCTTTCTGGAATGAGTTGAGAGCCTAAATCATGTCCTAGGAAGATGCTTTCATGCTTCTACATGTACTCTTCCCCTGTTTCAAAGGCACTCATCTAACTTAACTTTAGAAAAAATTATATTTTTCAATTGCATTTCAGGTTTAGAGAACAGAATTCTAACGATTTGTTATTTTAGACCACATTGGGATTTTTTTTTTTTTTATTTATGACAAAAATTGGGATTTAGCAATGTTATGAGGCTCAGAACAGATGTATGTGCAGTAGATCTATTTCTGAAGTTTTTTATAAAACATAGTTTTAATAAAATTCATCACAGGACATTGCACTTTAGAGCAAAAGGGGCAGAGGAGGCACATTAAAGAACCTTTCTGGGGTAAAATTTAGACTCTAGAAATATCCCAAAAGTTTTGTTTACCTGACATAACTTTCCAAGACAGCAGAGTCTCACATCCAGAATTTCAACATTTATAATCCTAAATAATGACAAAAAATACCAAATATATCACCAAACTTCCATAACATACAGTTGAGTTGTATCTAGCCCTCTTTTGGGATGGGGATGAAATTGTAGCAGCAGTGATTATTATCTCCACATTCAATAAGGCTATTGCAATTGTTTTTGCTAAGATTAATTAAAAAACTTTTTCCATAAAATAAGTTTTTCAAAGAAGAGTAAAGAACTCCATTAAATAAACAATGAGCAAAATAAAATCAAATAATCTACCAAGCATGAAACTACCATAAATCAGCATCGATAAATAAATGAAACCCAAAACAAACAGAAATTACAATAAATAACCGAGTCAAACTCAAAACAAGCAGAAATTAACATAAGTTGGGCTCAAAACCCCTATGCCTTTCCAAGGCCAGAACAAAATTTGCACTATACTGAAAAAAATACAAATGAATGTGCATTGTCTGTATAATATAATAGCCTTCCAATCACTTTCGACTATTAAAAACGGCACTAGGCCTTTCGATTTCCAATCGAATTAGGCCTTTTTGAGTTTCTACAACACTTTCTATAAACACCTTATATGCCACCAGGACATAAATTACAACCCTTACCCTATGGGCTGTGAGGGTGGTTGTCATCCTATAATACCTAATTTCCAGAACTTTCAACTACGTTTAACAAAATGCTTATCTCAACATTTTGATTGGATGTGTCTGGGAAAATGGTGGGTGTGAGAGGGGTGTTAGTCACTCTCCAAGAACACTTTCAATAAAAACCTTGTATGCCCCCAGGACATAACTTACAATCCTTGCCCTGAGGGCTGGGAGGGGGAGGGATTGTCATCCTCAAAGACCTAATTTCTAGATTTTTCTGCTACATTGAACAAAATGGCTATCCGAAAATTTTGATTGGATGTGTTTGGGGGAATGGTGGGTGAGAGAGAGGGGTTGGTTACCCTCCAATCACTTTCAACTATTAAAAAGGGCACTAGCCCTCTCAATTTTTGAAGTTTTACAACAACTAAATCAATTAAAACCTTATATACTCCCAGGAAATAACTTACAACCTTTGCCCTGGGGGCTCTTGGGGGTTTATCATCCTTAAATACATAATTTCCAGAACTTTCAACTATGTTGAATAAAATGATTATCTCTAAACTTTGAGTGGATGTATTTGGGGAAATGGTGGGCGTGAGAGGGGGGTTTATTACTCTCCACTCACTTTCCAGTACTAAAAAGGGCAATTTCAATTTCCAATCAAATGAGCCCTTTTTGAAATTTTTAAAACAACTTTCTGTATAAACCTTAAATGCCATAACTTACATCCTAAAAGACCTAATTTCCAGAACTTTCAACTACATTGAACAAAATAGATATCTCAAAATTTTGATTGGATGTGTTTGGGGAAATGGTGGGCATGAAAGGGGGGTTAGTTGCCCTTCAATCACTTTCGACAATTAAAAAGACACTAGCCCTTTCAATTCCAATTGAATGAGCCCTTTTTGAAGTTTCTACAACATTGCTTTCTATAAAAACTTTATATGCCCCCAGGGCATAACTTACAACCCTTGCAGTGAGGGTTGTTTGGGTGGAGGGGTTGTCATCCTTAAAGACCTAGTTTCCAAAACTTTCAATAATGTTAAACAAAATGGCTATCTTTATTAGATGTGTTTGGAGAAAAGGTGGGCATGACAGGGGGTTAGTTGCTCTCAAATCAATTTCGAGACTATTAAAAGGGCCCTAGCCCTTTGATTTTTCAATCTAATGAGCCCTTTTTCAAGTTTCTATGACAAATATTTCAATAAAAACTTATATGTCCCCAGGGCATAGCTTATAACCCTTGCCCTGAAGACTGTGAGGGGAGTGTTCTAATCAAAGGTATAATTTCCTGAACTTTAAACTGCATGGAACAAAATTACTATTTCAAAATTTTGATTGGATGTTTTTGGGGAAATGGTGGGCGTGGAAGGGTGTTAGTTGCCTTCTGATCACTTTTGACTATTAAAAAGGGCACTAGCCATTTCCATTTCCAATCAAATGAGCCCTTTTTGAAGTTTCTCTGATAATGTGTTCTATATAAACCCTTGCCCTGAGGGCTTTGGGGGGGGGGGTCATCCTCAAAAACCTAATTTCCAGAACATTCAACAACGCTGCAAAAAATGGCTATCTTAAAATTTTGATTGGATGTGTTTGGGGAAAAGGTGGGTGTGAGAGGGGGGTTAATTGGCCTCCAATCACTTTTGCCTATTAAAAAGGGCACTAGCCCTTTGAATTTCTAATTGAATGAGCCTTTTTTGAAGTTTCTATGACAATGCTTTCTATAAAAAACCTTATATGCCCCCAGGGCATAACTTACAACCCTTGCCCTGAGGGCTGTGGGGGAGTGTCCTCCTCAAAAACATAATTTCTATCTGGAAATCAACTATGCTGAACTGAATGGCTATCTAAAAATTTTGATTGGACGTGTTTGGGAAAAAGGTGGGCGTGAGAGGGGGGTTAGTTGCCCTCAAGTCACTTTTGACTATTAAAAAGGGCACTATACCTTTGAATTTCCAGTCGAATGAGCCCTTTTTCAAGTTTCTACAACAAAGATTTCAATAAAAACTTATATGCCCCCAGGGCATAACTTATAACCCTCTCCCTGAAGACTGTGGGGGAAGTGTTCTAATCAAAGGTATAATTTCCAGAACTTTAAACTGCATGGAACAAAATTGCTATCTCAAAATTTGGATTGGATGTTTTTGGGGGAATGGTGGGTGAGGAAGGGGTGTTAGTTGCATTCCAATCACTTCCAACTATTAAAAAGGGCACTAGCCATTTCAATTTCCAATTGAATGAGCCATTTTTGAAGTTTCTATGACAACATGTTCTATAAAAACCTTATATGTCCCCAGGGCATAACTTACAACCCTTGCCCTGAGGGCTGTGGGGGGGAGGGGTTTTCACCCTCAAAGACCTAATTTCCAGAATTTTCAACTACGTTGAACAAAATGGCTATCTTAAAATTTTGATTGGATGTGTTTGGGGAAAAGGTGGGTGTGAGAGGGGGGTTAGTTGCCCTCCAATCACTTTTGACTATTAAAAAGGGCACTAGCCCTTTGAATTTCCAAGTGAATGAGGATGACTCTGGAAATTGTATTCTTTCTTCCTCAATGCATGTTCTGAGTGGAGTTCCTCAAGGAAGTGTTTTGGGTCCTACACTATTTTATATCTTCATCAATGATGCTCCTTCCATTATCAGCAGTAAATGAACTCTTTATGCAGATGACCTGAAGCTTTTTGGACCAGCTTTGTCCTGTGAAGATCATGCCCTGCTACAAAATAATCTTCAACTGCTGGGTCAATGGGCTGAGGCCTGGCTTCTTGAATTCAATGTTGTAAAGTGCCATATAATTCACTTTGGCAAACAGAATCCTTGCCACTCTTATTTTTTCTTAGGCCACCCACTCTCCTCTGTAAGTAATGAGCAAGATCTTGGTGTCACTATTAACAATGAATTAAAATTCAGCACTCAAGCTAAGAGGTCTGCTGCTGGGGCTAGTTCAACCTTGGGTTTGGTTAAGCATACCATTTCCGCTCATTCTTCTAAAGTCATCAGGTCTTCTTTATAAGGGACTTGTGCATCCTAAGTTGGAATGTCACTCATCTCTCCATATTTTAAAAAAGATGTGAAAGTTCTTGAAGATATAAAGAGACATGCCACTAGAGTGATATCTGGCATACAAGAGCTTTCCTACCCTGTAAGACTATCAAAGCTGAATCTCTCTACACTTGTTTACAGGAGAAATAGAGGGGAGGCCATTTTAGCCTTTAAATTATCAAGGGCTAATATTCTCCCAGCATTATTCCCTACCATTAGTACCAATTCAAGAACTAGAGGTTATCACCTGAAACTTGTCAAGCAGTCTATAATATTTAGAGTTTGTACTCAATTCTTCTCAACATGTATTGTCAACAATTGGAACAAATTATCTAATGAAACAGTTACTGTTGAATCTGTTGATGTTTTTAAATGAAAGCTAGATGCTGACTGGTCCCCCAGAAAGTGTAAATTCAATTGGGATGCTGCCAAAGATTGAGCAGCACCTGGTCACCAGTGATCCTTGTATACAAATAGTCATCATTCCAGAGCTCTACAAGGAGAAATCCTTAGATTGCTCCTAGCTGCAATTTAAGGTAATTAAAACAATGAAATTCTAACTAAATAATATGAAGTAAGGTTATGTTAATAAAATTTTTGTGTTTCCTTCCATTGCCTGTATTTTTTAATTATTTTAAACAATGTTTTTTATCCAAAAACTGTATTAATCTCTATGTGGAATGCTTTTCTACAGGTCAAAAATGCATGAAAACTGGTTGATAAAGAAGACTCACAAGATTCTAAAGACCAGGACAATATTGTAGGGGCTATATCCAGGAATATTAGGGGTGGGTCAGGATATTTTGTGAGCATAAAATAAGGAATGCAGCTGTAGTACTTTTATTTCATTCACATATATCCTTTGGAAGTGGTCAACAACTAAGTTTACTCTGTGTGATTTTGAGCATTCAATAGCCAACTCTAATTATTGAGTTGTATTCAGAAGCATTTCTTGAAACCTATTGCAATTCATTATTTATTTATTGTGTTTCAGAACTCAATAAGCTGCAATTCATTCTTTATCAGATAGAAAATATCTTAGAATATTTATCTATTAGAATAAGCTAATAATAGATAATTTCGGAGACCACACTGCCTTTCCATGACAATAAATAAAAGTTCAAATAGGGATAAAATCCTTTTAATAGACAGTGATGATAGAAATTCACAAAAATACCAGATATTTCGGTCACATATACAGTGACCGTCATCAGTAGTAAAACTAAAATAAAACAATTTAAAACAAAAGTTTATATACTAAATCAAATAACACTAATTCAAATAATTCAATTCAGATAATATGTAGTGTTATTTGATTTAGTATATAAACTTTTGTTTTAAATTGTTTTATTTTAGTTTTACTACTGATGACAGTCACTGTATATGTGACCAAAATATCTGGTATTTTTGTGAATTTCTATCATCACTGTCTATCAAAAGGATTTTATCCCTATTTGAACTTTTATTTAAAGCTAATAATATTTTTGGTTGGCTTCAAAGTTTCTATGGGCTTGTAAGATTTCTTGGCAAGAAATTCATTCTGATATTCAAACCACATTTAATTGAGCACAATAAGGTAAAGACTGATTTAAGCTTTTCCTACTATTGTGGAAAGTACATAAGTGTAGTTATGTGACTTACTATCTTGGACATTGATAATAGGATCCTGACAATATACCTTATATTGTCTTGAACACCTGCAGTGCCAAATTGCCTGGACCTTTACCATTGCTTTTCTGGCTGTTGTTCCTCTGGAACCATTCCTCACACATGGAAATCTGCCTATATCATTCCTATATTTATACCAGAAGACAATCTAAATAGCATGGGCATATAAAAGCATATCAGCCTCCTCCCTGCATTAGGAATGTTTATGATGCCTTTTGGGGCCTCATTAAGGGCTCAAAATGGAATTGTCCCCAAGCAACAATTGAATTATGAGAGAGCAAAAGAAAAGGCATCAAGTGACCTATTCTTTTTTCATCCTAGCTAAATTATGAGAAAACTGCAAATTTACCAACACACAAAGTAGCCTATGCAGACAGGGCCTAATCTCAGACAAATGTCTCAATTCAAATATATCTTTCTTAAGCATAGACAACAGGTTCCTAATCTTTGATATGATTTAGCCTATAGGCCTATAGGTTCAGACACTATATTGGGGATTGGCTGATAGTTAGGACTAGGCTAGTTGGGATTGACTGACTACAATCTTGGAACTTATTTTTTTTAACATTCAAAATTAGACAAAATTGACCTCTTTAGCTTGGCTGAATACAATTATGCTGTTTTATAATAATTGTCTTAGATTATATCTGTCCTTGATTTAGGCCTAGATACTTAGTTCTAAATCTAAAATTCTGAATACAGGGTTGAAAAGTCTTTTATAAGATTCTCACATAGCCCAAGGTTAAATAAAGATATTAACAAATTAAATGATGAGATTATTACTTTAAATATGCAGCAAGTAACCTATCAATGAATCATAATTCCTTGTTGTTTTATTTTTTACTGTCTCTAGGACTAGTCCTGTGTGAGACCATTGAAGGGGAGCTGGGGATGAATTGTCAAAACATGAACAAAATTACAAAAAGGAACATAGGCTAAAATTAGAAATATGAGTGTCTTGCTTTTTGTTCTAGCATAGCCTAGCCTATTTCCTTGTGATGAGCCACTAGGCTATTCTAGGCTTTAGCCAGATTAAAATTTGATGTCGTGATTAGCTGTCTAACCAGGCTAGGCCTAGTAGTCTAGGGATCTTACCCTAGACCTAGCTTGCATCAGAGGTGTAGCTACACAGGTTATGGGATCATCAGGGGGAGGGCAGGTTCATCGTCATAAATGCAAGTATGATAGGCTGTTGGTAAAGAACCCATTTCATTCTGCTGAGAAGAGAGGATAGCCTAAGTTAGATCTATTTCTTAGCAAACTATAGGCCAAACCAAGACCTTAGACTTACAAGAAAGTCTAAATAGATTAACAGCAAAATTCTTGTCCTCAATTTCAAATTTTCTGTTGACTTAAAACTTATCTTCATACTCAATATTTAAAAGCAATAGAGGGCGTTAGACGCAAGCTGGTAGCAAAGCAGACATGCTGCCAGTATGATTTTTGTGACTAGAAGAAAGCAGCCGGGCGCCCGGACCGCTACCCATGGGAAGACAAGAGCTGGTCAAAATTAGCAATTGAAGCTAAGCTTCTGGTAGAAAATTTCCCGGCAAGTAGGCCTAGTCTTTAGAACTAAATTCAAGTTATTCCACTCGCAACAATTTTGACTGTTTCTTATATTTTTTTAATCAACAACTTTACAAAATGAGTAGTACTTTCGAAATTTTGGGAATATATTTCAAAGACGCATCTGTTAGCCCTAGTTTTTGAGAAAAATTTCTTATAGTAATTGAAAAGTTGTTAAATATTAATTGATATACTTTTTTTCCTCTGTTTATTTGTGACAAGGTTCACCAGCTGGTCTTATAAGCAAGCATTGTTTTCCAGTGATTTTCGACTTGCAGTTTTTCTCAATTAAGGCACAGGTTGTCGTAAATCGTTTCTAGATAATCTAACCGAATTTAGAGGACAAGAGTTGCTACTAGCCAAAATATTGGGGGGGGGGAGCAAGAGAATTCACCGACTCGGTAAAACTGCTGCATTTACCGACCGAGATTCACATTTCGGTACATATCATGTCATTGTTTTAATGCTCTTTATTTAACCAAATGGAAAATTGTGGTACCATCTGTATACTCACGGCAGGAGTCGGTAAAGCTACTGCGTTTACCGACCAAGTTTGAACTTTCTGTAGATGTTAGTATTTTCTTGATTTTAATTTAACCAAACAAAATTTAGCGGCGCCGGAAAAAATTGGGACGCTTCGCTTTACGATTTTTTTTTACCGAGTTACCAAAACATTTTGGGGGGGGGGTTGTTGTCAAATTAAACAGTTCACGCCTTTAACTTCTTTTCGTGACAATTATGCAGCAGCAATTCAAGCACAGGCGATTCTAATGAGGGGTGTTTGTTCTGACTAATATTGCAACTATTAATTTACCCTGACTAGACCCCAATTCCATGCCTATTTATCGGTGGGACACTGCCGATTAAAGAAGTGCCAGCACGGAGAAAAATATTACGGCGAACCGGGCTGCGGCCGGTCTGTCAATGTTTAGCCCTATGGTTTTGTACCGATTTTTGATTTTGGTGTGCTTATCAACCAAACTTTCCATATAACTTTGAAAAATTCTAATCGATATTGACTTCTAACCAGAAAATTGGAATAAGAGCTTAGGGAGCCTGAGTCCCCCCAAAAATCTTGCAGGATTTTTTTTTTTTTGAAAAGCTTATTCTTCCACTGACAACAGTCTTCTCTATTTCTACGCAGCATAGTTTATTTAAAGAGGCTCACAGAAACGAGAATTTTCCCCTTTAGAAATCTAAATTTGCTTTTATATATCTATTAAGATTATCAAACAAGTCATTACTATGAACTGTAAATAAGGAGTGACTCGACCAAATAGTTATCGAAACTCTAAAAACAGAAATTTTATAACAATAGATACGGTACATTAAAAGAATTTGCTTTTTATCTTGATTCCAAATATTTAAAGTTCATTAAGTTTAATATTACCCATTAAAACTACGAGCCTGAGAAAATTTCCAGGATTTTCAAAAAAGGGGGAATACACCCTTGAAATTTATTTATACCACTGAAAAGAGCATAAAAATTGGTTTGGAATATGTTCTCTAAGTCTCAATTAGCCTTGTCCTTCAGAGTGACCGCAGCCGAAAAACCTTTTTCGTTTTTTGGCTGTCCTGAAAAATTACAAAAATGGCTTATGTCACCCTTTTAATTATCACAACCGCTTTGTTTAGTACCATTATTTGTTATTAGGATGCATACAGCCAATTTTTGGGAGGGGGTGGTATTTTCTGCAGGAGAAGATTTTTCACCGGGAAAATTTTTCTGTTGGGAAGGTAGTTTCCGCAGCTGAGCTTCCGCAGGAAAATTTTACACGGGGAGACTTTGCCAGGATTCCTATAAGAAATTCTTTTAACTGGTCTTAATCTCTCTTTGGTGACTCAATTCTACATGTGGAGAGGTTGCAGGGACAATTTTCAGTGAAGCTGGAACTTTTACGTTTTTTTTGCCGTGGGGAGGGGATTTTTCCCAGAAGGAATTCTCCATGGGAGAATTCTCCGTGGCAAAAATTCTCTATGGAGGATTCTTATTCTTTATATTTAATTTATATTATTTTAGGCTTAGATTCTAGTTGTTTATTTTTTGTCTACCTCACGTTTTTTTTTGTTTTTTTTCTCTACTCTGAAGACTGTATACGGGCGAAATATTCGTTTGATTGTTTCTTTTCTTTTCCTTCATACTGGCCATAGACATGCTTGTTGTTTTTCAGATTTATTTCTTTGTTATATAATGACTAATGATGGATGTAAAGAAGGAACCATGATTTCAGATGTTTTACGCTAAAACTTTTATAGTGATAATTCTAAATACTAAATTTGACAATCAAACTGAATTTGCTTGCATCCAGGGCTTCATGCGCATTAACGTTTAGCCTTTTGTTGTTGAATTTTTAGCTTTAAACGCACAATAATCGGATATTCATCACATATGAAATTTGGGTAAGAAACGACTATGATTGTATTTCTGATTTTGGTGTAACAAGCTCCACTGGTAAGTTATGAAATATTTATTGAGCAAATAATGTTAGTTTTGTTTCCCTGCGTACTTCACTTATGACTCTTAAAAGAGGCAATAGAACTTTCAATTTCCAATCGAATGAGCCCTTTTCGAAGTTTCTACAACTCCTTTTTATACAAAGTGCCCTAGTCTGAAACCAAAAAATAAAAAATTCGTTGTGCCAACATCGTTCTTTACTTAGGAAGCGCTATTGCACTGCTTATGATATTCATGTGTCTACCGGAGCAAAATGTGGAGGGATGGGGGGGATCATGAGCACTCTCTGGGAACTTCCCAAGAGAAGGGTGCAATTTCTACCAGAAACTTTGTCAAAGTTTAAATGGAAATATTAAGTTTATTAATTTTGTTCATGTATTTAATGGTTTTTGGTTCCAAACTGTAAATAATTAGTTACTCTTCTTAATAGTAGACAAAGTGTATAACATGGAGTTTTTGTTACAATTTACACATTGAAAGAATAGTTGAAAGCCTTAGAAAATTTACTATATTTTTGGAAAAGGGGGAAACCCTCCCATATCGACGAATTGTTTTGATGACAATTACACCATCAGATTCAGATTATTAAAGATCTATATTGTAATAGACTCTTCATGTCCCTATCTAAAAAAAATATGAGATTTTCAATTTTTTTGAAAAAGATGATCAGGGATGCGTGTTAATTTTTTTTTTTCACGAGGTGATTTTGCTAAGCCGTTGGTGGTTGAGCATTGAAAGAAGGCTCACTAAAAAGGTAATCGAAAGTCTCCTCAGGGTGCAAAAAAAGCCAATGAGTGAAAATTATAAGGTGCCATCCTCACAGAAAAAATTTCTGGACCTTTCAACTGCGTTGAACAAAATGGCTATAATTTTGATTGGATGTGAAAAAAATTTTGATTGGATGTGTTTGGGCAAATGGTGGGCATGGGAGGGGTGTTAGTTGCCTTCAAATCACTTTTGACTATTTAAAAGGGCACTAGCCCTTTCAATATCCTATTGAATGAGCTCTTTTTGAAATTTCTGTGAAACTTCCTTCGATATGAAGTGCCTTGGTCTAAAACCAAGATTTCTGTCCGTTTCAAGTTACAAATATTTATAGATAGTGATTTGGGGTAGTTTTACGCTTGGAAGATTATTTGACTTTAATTCTGCTCATTTTTGGCTAAATGGAGCTCTTTCCTTTATTTCAAAACTTATTTTGTGGAATTTTTTTTTAAATTAACACTTCTCAATAATCAAGACTTGCAGCCCTTCCCCTGAGGACTGTGGGGGGTTAAGCTATCCTCAAAGACTTAGTTATTTGATTTTTCTACTATGCTGAGAAAAATGGTTATCTCAAAAGGCTTATCAGGTGACTTTGGGGAAAAAATTAGAGTAGGAGGAGGGGGGGGGGGGCTAGATTTCTTCCAGTATTTTTGGTAACTTAAATAGGGCACTAGAACTTTTAATTTCCTATCAAATGTGCTCTATTCTGATCTTATACGATCATTGGTTCGATATTCCCTTTCCTCGCTTGCCCTTTCAAGCTTATTGCCTTTCTTGGCAGGCGAAAGGCGAATAGTGTTTGTTTTCTTTTTAATAAATGTATATCTCATATCTCATCTCATCTCATATGATCACCCCTAGCGGAAAAATAAAATCAACACCCATCTGTGATCCTTCTTCTGGCAAAAATGCACAATTCCACATTTTTGTACATAGGAGCCTGACATATCTGCAGTACGGTTTTCTCGCATGTTGAATCTGATGGAGTCATTTTTATTAATATTTATGAATTTGATGGGGGTTTCCCCTCCCCTTTTTGAAAAAAATAGGGTAAATTTTCTCAAGCTTGTAACTTTTGATAGGTTTAATTAAATTTGATGAATTTTACATATTTTGAATAAGTATCAAAATTCGATTCTTTTGATGTATCTATTGTTATCAAGACTCAAGAAAATTTAGGAGGGGCAAACGCTTACCCCCTTTGGTGCCACCGAGCCTGAGGTCCGAGCAAAATGTGCCAATCTTGGTAAATTTATAGTTTCTTATAGTTTTTAAATGTGGTCTTTGCTACTTTGGGTGCCCATTTTCTTCAAGCAGATAATCAAGAATAGATAGATAGTGTAGCATTATGTGATGCCTTGCTCCTATACTTGTGGTTGTGCACCAGCTTTCTATTATGTGCTTATGCTTATTTGCCTTGATACGCTTATGCTTGCTTTGCTTCGCTTATATTTTCGTTTATTATAGGTGCCTGGGTTTTAAATAAAGATTTATCTACCAAACATTGCATGGTACCAGATGTGGGTGACCAATAATGGATGTCAGCCAGGCAAGTATCAGTTGGGACTCACTGTGTCTTCCAGATGAGTGGAAACGATTTGATGAGCATGCAGGTCTTATGTTTGCTGGCCCCTTATCTCATAAAACCGAGAAGATGACGTGCACTTACCTACTTATTTGGTTAGGAGACAGGAAAAGAGAGATGTTTAATATCTTCACTTTAATTAAGAGTGAAAATGACAATCTTGAGCCATACCTGACAAAATTCAAAGACAATGCAACACCTAAAATAAACAGCGTGTTTGCAAGGTATGTCTTTCAGAAACGTGACAAAGACGAGGGAGAAAGCATAGAATGCTACGTAACAAAGGTGTAAACCTTGGTTAAGGCCTGTAGCTACAGGGACGGACACGAAATGGTACGAGATAGAATAGTCTGCGAAATACTAAACCCAAGTATCAGAGAGCACCTGCTAGTAGAAGGGGATGCCCTAACCCTCGAAACAACTATAGGCACAGCTAAGAACATTTGATGAAAGAAATGACGAGTTTAAGACCACTAGCGCAAGATCTAGAGAATGCTACTTCGGACATGCTCTTACTAAAATCAGAAATAAACAAGGCTAATAAGAAGCTTACTAGTTACGGTGGTGGAAGAATTTCCGTTCGAGGGACATGTACTGTGAGCTGTACGTATGAACAATTTAGGCCTTCCAACTAGCAGTTCTACATTGTGGAAACAGACTCTGTTCCCATAATCGGCTTCAGGTCAAGCTTGGATCTGAACCTTATTAAACTGATCATGAATATCAACTCTGCTACAAGCACTGAAGAACTAATCTGCAGCTCTGTTTCAGAGGTTAATTAAAGAGTTTAATGACATCTTTGAGTGGATAGGAAAGCTGGATGGCGAGTTCCATTTTTTTCGAAGGATGGAGCCATCCCTAGGGTTCATGCTGTATCTGCTCTTCGCGACAAGCTTAAGGTGTAGCTTAATAAAATAAAGAAAGACGATGTCATTGAGAAGGTGACAGTCCCTACTGAATGGGTCAACTCCATGGTGGGTTTTCAAAAGAAAGATGGTACACTCCGCCTCTGTATCGACCCTGTGGATCTCAATAAATCCATCAGAAGACCCCACTACCGTATTCAAACATTAGAAGACTCTACATCCAATCTGCATGAAGCAATGTACTTCAAAAAGCTAGATACACATTCAGAATACTGGTCATTGTCGCTTGATGAGGAATCCTCAGACCTAACTACTTCCAACACTATCTCTGGAAGATACCGTTTCAAGCGTATGCCGTTTGGCATAATATCAGCGCAGGACGAGTTCCAGAGGCGCATTGAGGAAGTTTTTGAATGTCAGCTTTATGGTTATCATAGATGATCTGCTAGTTTTTGGTTCAACCCTAGAAGGGAATAATCAGCGTCTTGTAGCCGTCTTAAAGAGGACACGAGCAAAAAGGATGAGGTTCAACCTCAGCAAATGTAAATTTGGCGTACGAGAGGTAACATATCAAAAATTTCGGATTGTGTCTGAAGCCCCTCCAGTGTAGGGCCACCAATTCATGAAAATGAAGGGAATAGGCAAGGATTATTTTCAATTTTCAAAACGAAGACTCACCGGGCTGTCGGCCCAACATGAATAGAGTTTAAAGACTTTCTTATAATGAGGTCTTATGAGAAACGAAGTTGAAATTGAATTTTACGAAGAAGGAAAACATTATTTGACAAGGTATGAAAGAAGCACTATAATGAAAATAAGCCCCAATTCCCAATTTAATTCCCCATTTGATTCCCAGATATATGCTCTTTCAAATTATAGTATTTGTTACTCTGACAATGAGCCCCACTTCTTTGACCGGTCAAAAGCATTCGCCCTATCTGAATGCATAAGAATTTAAGATATGTTGAATATAGAAAAATATTGGTATTTGAAAATGATTTGAAAATATAGATGACAACGAATACAAATATGAATACTGTTACTACTACTACCAACAACTCACCGCAGCACCAAGCCGCCTGAGGCCAACACAGCTACGCACGATCCTCCTCCACCCCAATCTATTCAAAGCCTCCCTTTTTACACCCACCCACGAAATTCCCATTTCCTTTAAATCTTTCTTTATGACGTCCTTCCACCCCAGACGGGGACGACCTGCTTTCCGTTTAGCCCTAGATGGTTGGCCGAAAAGAACAATCTTCGGCAATCTGTCATCCTTCATCCGCACAACGTGCCCAATCACCTCAACCTTTCTTTCATTATAGCCCTAGAGAACGGTATTGAACCACATTTTTCGTATAGTCTATTGTTTGAAATATGGCCAGTCAGCCGGGTACCCTTAAGCAATTTCTCTGGAAAACATCTAGCAAATCTTCATCCGCCTTTCGGAGCGTCCATGCTTCAGAGCCGTATTTGACCACTATCATCACTGTAGCTTCTAATATTCTAATCTTGGTTTGCAGACTTATCTTCCTATTCTTCCAGACTTTTTTTAACTATGAAAAAACACCCTGAGCCTTGGCTATTCTATTTTTAACATCTTCACTGCTCCCACCATCTTTACTAATAATACTACCAAGGTAAGTGAAGCTACCCACCTGATCAATCTTTTCATTACCCAACGTCACCTTTTCATCTTCACTTATTCCTAGCCTTAGTGACTTAGTCTTCCTAACATTAATTTTCAAACCAATTCTAGCACCCTGAACTCGCAAAACCTCTAAAACTTCATTCATTTTGCTCACACTTTCATCTAGGATGCTTAAATCATCAGCATAATCCAAGTCCAGGAGACTTTTTCCTCTCCATTTGATTCCGTGGTCTCCCATTGCCATTCCTGTGCTCCTTAAAACAAAGTCCATCAAAATAATCCATATAAAGGGGATAGAACACAGCCCTGCTTAACTCCTGATTTAATACAAAACCGGCTGCTAACAAATATGAATCTTTTTAACAAAAACATGCTGCATGTCATAAAGTAGGGATTTTATTGTTTTAGTAGTCTCTTTCACTTTTGTGAGTACCCTAAGACTATATATGTAACCCTGAGGAGGGAGGGGGGTTGCATTGTTAGAAAAGCAAACATAATATTCGGGAATAGCATAAAACAGAAAAAATAAGTGGTACTTGTTTTGTTGTTAATCATGTTTCCTTCAGAAGAGGCAAACCACCAAACATTTGCCTTAAATTTAAAAAGGAACATAATCTAAACTGGCAGCCCTTCCCCCTCTTTTTCCTCATCTATTCCTTTACTGCTGAGGCTCTTGAAAGTGCAAAAACGTCCAAAATGGGACTCAAGGATGGTTAAGTGCTTGCAAGTGATTTTTTACAATGTGAGACGGTCGAGTTTTGGCTCCTAGTAGCTGAAACAAAAACAAAAACTGGGGCTTTTCATTTTTCTCATGTTTCGAATGTTGTACGTTACTTATTAATCTTGACCTTTTCGAATGCAATCGTCAAGCTTGATTTACAATTTTTAAAAATGTGAAGACAGACAAAAAAAATTATCTGAAAATTGTCACTTTCAGATATAAACTACAGGCCACACTGAGCTCGAAGAGAGCGGAGCTGGAAACTTGGGTGTTGTCATCTGACAAGAGTCTTCTTTAAAAAGAAAACTGAAGAAACCAAAGCATCAGTTACATTTCATTAACGCGAGGATTTTTTTTTCATTCGCGTTCAGTTTTTTAGTACCCGCTGTCCATGTTCTTTTCTGTGCCAAAGTAAATGAATGAGTTTTTACTTTCCCTTGAGTTAAAATGTTGCAAATGTCAATCTGCTAAACTCTTCGAACTATCTGACTGCCAGATTTGGTTTAAGAGGTTAAACAATATTGAAAAATGACAATATGTTACCAAGGCCATTTCCAAATTTTGTTCTTGGGGGAGGGGGTTTACAAAAGACAAATGTTAGAAAACGCATCAAAAATTGGTTTATATGCGTTTTCGTTATTAGTATATCCGTTTTTAGGATGTTTATTAAGATCATTTGCCTTCTTAGGGTGCCCCCCCCCCCCTTTTACCAAAAATCATACAAATTTTCCTTGGCATGTAGCTCCTAATGGTTAATATTAGACTTGTTGGATTTAACGGTTTTTTTTTGAATCAGTATAAAAAAATGATACTTTTGACGTTTTAAATTTTAAATTAATTTTAAATTTTTTTAGAGTTACGTCTACTATACGACTGAGTTACTCCTAACTTACAGCTCGTTACCATAAACTATTTGATTCAGGATTCAGGGTAAAAAAGAGTTTTTTCTCTTTTTTTATCCATCCGCATTTCTTCTTGTTACCTTTGTTCTTGAAAGTACCACCAAATCGACAGTTATGGAACATGATCGATCTATCACATGTTGAATATTTCGAATGGTTGGAAATAGGGAGATTATCACTAACACCAAGTAAAACTAACTGTAAATAAAGAGTGACTCGTCTTAAAAGTAACCAAAGCTTAAAAACATGAAGTTTTGATAGCAGTACATACATCGAAGAGTTGGCATTTTATGGTTAATTTAGGTATACAAGTTGACCACGTCTAATGCAACCCATCAACAGCTATAAGCCTGAGGAAATTTCGCTGTTTCAGAAATAAAAGGAAAGCATCCCCAAAATGGCAAGTGATCTTCACAAAAATCAGAGAATCTCCTTTAGGGGTTTTAAGTTCTTATCTAGAAAGATATTTAGGTCATTTTTGAGAAGGAAGATCACGAACGCGTGTTAATTTATACATTTTTTTCCCAAAGGCAAACCAATCGTCCTAGAAAACAGAGATGGAGAGTTTCTGACGTAGTACCTTGAATTAGGTATCCCTTTCCTAGACCACACCGCCTTTCAATGATGAAAAAATAAACGTTCAAATGGGGATAAGTCTATTTATTTAGACAGTGGAAACAGGTAAAAAGTTCAAGATATTTCGATCACATATACAGCGATTGGCATCAGTAGAAATACATCAGTATTACTCCGAAGCCAACCAGGGTTGGATGTGGCTTACGGTGGGGAATAATCCTGTTTTTCATTTCCGAAATTTTCTATTTTGTCTCTTTCTTTTGAGTATCTTTTCATAGAAGTCTGTCACCAAATATTAAAGTTGGAGCTTTGTGACCCCCGGTCAGAGTAGAAAAATTTAACCCATTCCAAGTACCTTTGCTTAATACAAGAGCTCTTTTGGCTTCGGGAACTACAGTAACTTGGGCCAACCCTGGATTAATAAAAAATAATTTTGATCAATTTCTCCAGGGACTTCTACTCACTGTCCTATTGGGGGTGTATCGGGGGTCGTTCTTCCAAGGATTTGGGGACATAGAGGCTTCTTTCGCCGAGATTAAAAGTTCTGGTGCCTTTTTCTTAATTAGCAAAAATATTTAGACACATCAAAGTTGTTTTTTCTGTCAATTTGCGGCACAAAAATACAATGATGGTCCAAAGAAGACCAAGTGGCTATCGATTGAAAACTCTGAGATTGTCAATCGATTAAAAGATATGGGAAAAAACTAAATATTAAGCTTCCTAGTTTCAAAGGCAGCAATGCCATGCTGTGGTACAATTGTTCTTAAAGAATCACAGAGTTCGTGCAAAATAAATCGTTCATGTTTCAAAGCTTTTTTCAACTAATGTAATTCACTTGATTTTTATAAAACTATATGCAAGAATGTGTAATTGAGCATCAGCTATTATATTCGTCCGTGCATTATATTTGTAATCTGATCCTATCAGAAGGAAAGTGGACCTTGAAAAAACTCACCCTTCAAACATGTTTTAGTAGGGATGACCCTGTAACTCCCAGGCGACGCCACTGCTGCCATCTACAAATGAGTCATCTCTGACCCCACTCCATATATGGGCATATACTCCCTAGGGGAAATGGATTTCTGAGAAATTGATTGCGTAACCTAACCTAACCCCATGAGTTCCGGAACGAACACCATATATGGGCATAGACTCCCTAGGGGAAATGGATTTCCGAGAAATTGATTGCGTAACCTAACCTCATGAGTTCCGGAACGAACACCATCTATGGGCAAAGGCTCCCTAGGGGAAATGGATTTCCGAGAAATTGATTGCGTAATCGAAGGGGAAGGGGAATTTCTGAGAAATTGATTACATAATCGATGGGGGAATTTTATTGACCCGATAACAGAAAACAGGATCACGTGTCTCCTTCTAAACCAATCAGAGGGCTGGTTACATATTAGCGGGAGAGGATTGCAGAGAATATAGCGGGAGAGAATTTTTGCTATAGTTTTTATTAGTCTGTGAATTGAATTCAATGGAGTGAGAACAGTTTGACTTTACTCATTTGGATATATTTTTGCTGATGATGAGTGGAATGTTTACCCTATTAGAAGTTGATAGTGGAGTTGGTAGCAATAATACAAGAGCACCAAACATTGCGGTGGAAATCACGAGAGGATCACGGCTTTGTCTGGAATGGGATGAAGTATATGCAAGATATGTGATATCCTTGAGCAAATTTAAAATGTAGGATCAATTATGTTTCGCTGCAAAAGTTGATATAGCACATGTGAATAGACTTCAATGTGCTTTAAGTGCATTAGTGAAACATATCGAAGACAATAAACTGTATCGCTAATTGTACATGCTTAGTATTATTGTTGTAATTATTCAATAAAATTGTTTCGAAATCGAAAATGTTCCCTTTCTTTTTGTTGTTAGAATGTTAGGCTAACTAATCATGTTCAGTCTAGAGTCAGCAGTCAGAGTGAAAGGATTGAAAAATGAATAAATTTGAGAAAGAGAGAATTAGATCAAATCTTGTGTTTATGGAAAAAGATTTGATTTTGGATGATGATTTTCTTGAGTTATCTCTTCAACGTAAGATATTCTCTCGGTGAACAGTTGATAATATAATAGGGACTGATTATCCTCCATTGGACTATTGTAAGAAGCTTTGTCGATGTGACTGAAATGCTTATACTCAATTTATTTATATATTAATTGGAACAAAGCAGAATAATATCTTGGATATACTTTTGAAAACATTGCCATAGATTCAATGTAAATGGCTCCCCCAACATTCGAAAGAGGTGACTTCACAGAGGTACTCCTCTCCCATTCCTCCACCCTGAATTTATCCGTCAGCAGGGACGATCAGTTTCGTTTTAGCTGTGAGAGAGAGTTGACATCGGAAACAATGTCCACTATGCATGTACACTCTTGGCAGTTGGACTCAATGTGAGAATTGTACAATTATTGATGACTATAGTGAAAAGTGTAAATTATGTAATCCTTGTAAATTACATAGATACTATGCAGTACAAATTAAATGATGTAATTCATGTCCTGAAGAGATTTGTGACTCTCACCCTAGTAGACATCTGTGCTCCAATTGTCACTATGATAAATGTGATCAGTGGGAAAAAACCTACCCCGCTATGATTGGAAAGAATCCTAAACGTGATTTTAGCTTATTTCTACGAGATTGGTATCGTCGTGGATTTAAATTATTCTGGGAAGAGGAGCCAGGTCTACGATTCAACTGTTGGGGTAACAAGACAATTTGGTTTCTACGTCATCGTTGTGACGACACTGCCTATTATGACAATAAACCTAGTGATTTTTATTTGGCAGTTACCAAATGTGATTCACCATTTGAAAACACTGTATGTGATATTGCTTCAAATAGACCGATTGAAGCTCATGAATTTCATAATATAAATGCAAATAGTATCATTGATTATACAAAGAGATATGACAAGAGTGAAGTTACATTGTATTGTAGAAAATGTGACCCAGACTTTGCAGCCAATCAAGATCAATATACAGTGAATCCAAATGATTTACCGGCATTAGTGGTTCACGACAGTTGCCTATATACTGCAGAAGAAGAAATCTAAAGTGAAGATTTAAAGACATTGTTGTGTATATACGCATTTTATTAATAAACAAATTCACAAACATTTTTTAAGCACTTTACTCTTAGGGCACTGAAATTTATACTGTATAGGTCTGAGAGGATATTTTCCACTAGAAAGTCGTTCAGACGTGGATTGTCACTATAAATGTGGAGAAACTGCATGTAAGTATAGCCGCGGCATCGGAACACAAAATATAGTAGTGCATGAAAGCCACAGCTTTTAGTCGCCAGATTCTGCACTCTCTCCCGATTTTGAATAATAGTTTTCCCACTGCTCTCAATATAGTTGCTGATGTTGGGTGTGTAAAATGTATAGGATAGACCAAGAGGATCAAAAAATTCAATCGTCTTCATTGTTTGAAATTTGCACAGCCAATGACGCGTCAGCACAGTCGACGGACTGCTATTAACAATAATTAAGGTATTGTTGGCACTTTGAATTTTCCCGAGAAAGTCTGAGGGCAGACAATAGGATTTGTACTGGGACATGTAGGGATACATATTAAATACATTGATTATTTGACTGGTGTTCATGGTGCCAAGTCTAGTAGAACACTGCCTTCGGGAGTGATTTCCCAATAGGTTTCATATTGATTTAGTGAGATTAGTGCAATACTCTCAGCGAATGGGTAGGCAAATGTACACTCTAAACGCACACTCCCCGTGCGTACTATACTCATATCCTGCGTACCAGACAAATCCAATACAATGATACCATGTGTTTTAGCAAACATTTCTTCGGTTATACCATTTTCAAAGAGTTGCAAATCATGATCTAGGGTTTGCATGGTCAACTCATACAATGTTCTATAGGATTTATCAAAAGATAGATTGTAGAGTAGGATACCGTTTAATTTGCACACAAGAGATGAAAGTCCAAATATTTCGAATTTATGTGGACATCCAGTCCACGAACCTATTTCACTGGCGCTTTTTACAAATGCCAAAGCGAGTTCTGACGGAACTTCGCCATTGATAAAGGATGAGTCGGTGAAGGTGCGTGACCCCATGGTAATATGATGTTGATTAGTGATTTTATGAGGAACAGTTAGTTTAATATTATTTCCACTGGCTCTCAGTTTTTCCACTGCTAAAGCAACAGAACTTATGACTTGTTGTTTCCGTACATGAAGTATTGCCGAGGTTAGGGAGAGAGTCACATCAGGATTGGCAGCAATTTCTTTTCTCAATCTGAAATTGGATGGTGCTTGCGTCAGTTTTATATCCACTTTAACATTGGGTGGTAGCCATTGGGGTATATTAAATATTTCATGATATATTTTCCAACTAGATGTAATTCACTAGTTGTAACATTTTTAAGTGCATCTGTACTATCAGTATTAGTAATATATTCATATCCATTTGAGGTGTCTCTCAATTCCTTGTATGACTTGGGTGTCATCAACATGAATTGCATATAGCTTGTATAATTTGAGAGATTGTTGCTTGTGCTCACCAACCTGCCATTGATGTAGACACTGATTTGACGAAATACATTATGTAATATACAATTTTCATAGGATATTCCATCGGCCCGAATTGGGATTGTATTATTGGACTTCCGAACTTTCATTTGTAAATCTATAAATGTCGAAGACATGTCCATAAAGTAGTAGATTAGTAGAGTTCTGGG
>JAQQPU010003073.1:0-18667 GCA_029168905.1 Artemia sp. Kazakhstan ARC1039 | reverse complement strand
AGGGTGTTCGAAAGAAAAAGACTGGCCCCAAACATGGATTACTTTTGCGACAAAGTAAAGCAGGATGCCAACATCTTTCTTATTTAAGAAGTGATTCTTTCTTAGGGTGATACCAATGGGTTCTTGGGGGCTGTAAATACATTAAAATGGACTTTGATTCTGGTTTGTAAATGTGTCAATGAAGTGGTAAAGAAAGGACACTAATTTAGGTTTGACTTTTTCTGGTGGGAGGGGGGGAGAAAAAGATGACATATATTTATGTTAGGATTTCGTTTGTGTACAACCGAATATTGTGTTGCATGGCCTTGTTCGGCTTATACTAACAAACTTATTGATTTAAATATTTGTCTAACATGAGCATATGACTCTACTGATAAGGGTAATAACAGGTTGTATTTAGATGCAGTATGCTTTTTACGATCTAGAAATCACTTATTAGGAATGGGAGGGGTGGCAAGCTTAAAACTTATTTTAATATTAAATTTTCCTACTTAAATGTTCTTTACTTAAATGTTAAAGGTTCATAAAAACTCGTTTCTTTGTTTAGTTCCGAGTAATTTTTAACTAGTGGACTTTGTATAGTAAATTTGGATTTATTGATTTCGTTTAGATGTATGTTTTGCTACCAGTTTTAGTCTTACATACACTTGATTTGTGCATATACCTTCGAAAGCTTTGAAATACAAAAATATTATTATTATTACGTAAACAGACACAAAAGCTTAAAAAGTATAAACAGGCTAAACTTGTATTAAATAGATATATAGACAGATAGATTTATTCATATAAAAGATCCATTGTAACATACATTTTCATGGTAACATACACAAACCAAGCGAAAAAAATACAGCAAAAAACGTAAACTGAAAGAAAAAGACTAAAACTGATTATTTAAGAAAATCATCACGATACCTTATACCTACCCGGACGAACTTTCCAATGCTGTTTACATTTAAGTAACACCTAATTTTCAAATTTTCCGAAATTCAATCGCTCCCCCTGACCTCCCTACCAAATTTTTCCAAGCACGACTCCCTCAACTCCCTACATTCCCCGAAAAAAAAGATGTAAAGACTCATCCATCTCTCCAAACATAGGGCAACTGAAAGGACCATCCCTCAATCTCACCCTCCCTAAATATTTACGTTCTTCAAGACGCATATAACTCCCCCTTACATGCATTAAATGTTTCAAATGCTTTACTCATTATTATAGGATATACAATGTGATGATATTTTATAACACTTGTATAATCTGAAACGAATAAAAGAAAGATAACGATCCTCCAGAGCCGATGCTGGTGCATTGTTCCCTGAACCCCACATTGTCTAGCATAGCTTCAATCCATTGTGCTACCATAAGCTAATACTACCTTTATGCAATAACAATTTGGTTCATCAGCATAACATAATATTATAACATAAGAAGTTCCATAAATAATATTGTTATTATTCTATAAACAATTATGAATTATGTTTGAAATATAAGGAGGCTAAATCAACAATACAAGGAAAAAAAGATAACCAAGTAGCTATGTGAAATACAGACCTGACCCCATTTACCAAGAATCCATTTAGGTTTTCCTTTCATAGCAAGCTTTCTTGGAATAATATTATTGTCCAATATATGTCTATCTCTCTCATTTGGTGGAAATTCCAACCCAGGAATCTCGTTGTTTCTTCGGTCATTCTTGTCATACAGATTTGAGCGAAGACTATCTGGAAACTGAGTAGTTGCTGTTACATAATCATCATCTCTTGGCTTATAGGAAGATGGCGGTGGTTGCTGTTTGATAAACGGGCTTTCAGTGACCTAAAAGAAATGATATTATTGAAGCAGGATTCTCAACCCTGGTGATTTATCACTATTTCTAGTGATTTTTTACATTGCCAAAACAAAAATATTACTAAATCAGCTCATAAATCCCAACATTATTGAAGAAATTCACTAAAAAAATTACTAAACTCTAACGTTTTTTCTTTTCATCGGGCGGTAACCCTGAACTGAAATAATTAGTCTAATCAACTAATTACAGTACTGTCATTATAATTCAGTCAAATTAATGATGTTATGTTACTTTATATAAGTAGTATTTTTAACTACCATGCCCTTGATTAATCAGAAGACAATCGCGCAATGTTAATACCTGAAACGTGCGTTTTTCGGCAGTATTTACTTTCTCAAATTAATTTAGTTTCCCAAAATCTAAGGGTGCGCAGTGTCACCACCACAAGGGATTTATAACTAGTTCTAGCTGTTTTTTATTGTCTAGTTGTTTTTCTTTTGGTTAGTAATTTTGTTCCAAAACTAGTGTTTTTTTCTAAATCTAGTAATTATTTTAGTATATAGCACGAAAAATCAAGCAGATAAATTATCCAGCAAGCTATTTATTGAAAGCAAATGGGGTGCTTTAGTGAAAACTCAATTGAATCGTCATTGATCAATCTGTATTGACTGTGTTCTGTCGTTTTATTTTATTAATAATGTTCTTATAAATGTTCAGTTAAAACTTTAACATTTAGTGGTCAACATATTGCGAATTTAGACTGGGACCATTGCAAAGTAAGTTTTTTTCATTTTTTTCCAAGAAAGCTCCCTTTCCTCAATCCATCAAATAGGCGAATGTAAATCCTATATTCAGTTTTGCAATGATATTTTCTTTGAAGAACTTATTTTTTCTGATGTGTATTCATCAGGCTGTGATTTCATTTCGATATTAATGAAAACAAGCTCCCTTTCCTAAGAAAGGTTCCTTTTCCACAATCCATCAAATATGTGAATATAATATCTATATTTAGTTTTGCAATGAAATTTTATTTTCAGAATTAACTGTTTCTGATGTATTTTAATCAAGTTGTTGATAATTTTGTAAAATTTTGTTGATATTAACTACCGATAAGGGAGGCAGGTGACACGAGAAACTGTTATCTAGATCTAAACAGAAATATGAGCTTTATCTCTTTTTTTATATTAGACAATAATTGATAACGAACTGTAAGTATGGAGCAAATCGGGTTAATTATGACCAAAACTTACAAAATTAGTTTTGAAAACAATATATACACTTTAGAACTGTATTTTTATGGTAAATCAAAGCAAACGAAATTCATTAATTTTGAATTTTTAAAATGGATTCAAAAAGCCCGTTACAACAAACTGTGAGTAAAAGGCAATCCTTATCAATTGAAACCTCGGAAAAGCTTGTCTATCGGGTTAAACAAACGCTTCTTCATAATCTATGCAGCTAAGGACCAAAGGGTCGGGGCATCGTTTGAGGGGGGTGAGGCAGTTGCCCCCCAACCCAATAATGTGGAGAAAAATTATTATATACTCCATGCCCCATGACTATCCAGAAATGCCCCCCCCCCCAATAAAAATGCTGAACATTCGCCCATGCTAAAGGGGTCTGATGACTCAGGCACTTTTCAATTATTAATCTAAGAGTGAAAATTTGGTCGGCGCATCTTCCTCTTCCTATGACCACACTGTTCTTTTCTTAAAACTTTATCTAAAGCTTCTCTAAAGCTAGAAAATACAACCATACTAATTAATTTACTTCCAATAGAAACCAAGCTAATGCCTCTAATTACCACACTCTCTTTTATCGTCTTTCTTATAAAGGGGTTTAATTAAGTTTCCCAAGATCACTAGGTACTTCCTTTTTTAAAATCATATTCATAATTTTCATTAATTTATCTTTAAATTCACAACTATGATATTTAAAAACTCATTTACCACACTATCAGTACCTGGGGTCTTATTATTTTTAAATCCTTTCAATCGCAAACTAATTCTTCCTTCACTTCCAAAGCACCCCAATATTTGTCATGTTTCTACACTATCTGAAGCTCTTCCATGTACCATCTGCTACTTCACAATCTATTTTCCAAAAATTATTCCATCATCTTCTACAATGTCCAATTTTAGACTATCCCAAATTCTCATCCTGTAGTCTGTCAGCATCATAAATTCCAGGAAGGTAGTTGCCCTTCTTAAATTTCAGCTTCAGATTAACTCTAGAGTCTAAACACTAATAGATGGTGATCTTTACTTTTAAATCAATAACAGCACTTCTATAAACTCTGGTATCAAGATTATTACCAAAAATACTAAAGAACATTAAAATATTACTAGAAAAATATAATTTAGCTTTCTTGACCTTTTTTACACTATAGAGCAATAAAAAGAAGTCGAACAAAATTGTATGCAGCCTCCTGTTCGATACATGGTTGCTCAAACAAGTACCTGAGACTATCCTTAGACCACTCTTGTGGAAAACAGTTATTATCAGATATTCATCTTGAAATGAAAGTAACGATGTTGAAAAAATGGATTGTGGATATATTACCATTTACGAATTTGCCCCAGACCAACAATCAAGGTTTACAGATAATGATATAACTTGAAAATTGAGTCCTCATTAAGTTCGATCTGTAAATTTTTGAAACTTATCTTATATCTATGGTATTTGTGTTGTGTACTATTTTTATAGCCTGCGAAATAAGCTTGCCACAATAGTTAAAGCGGAGAAGCAGAGAGAGTCCAAACAATTTTATTACCAACGTTTTATTGGTCAAAATATATGTTTTGGTAAAATTCGGTTTAATTACGGCAAAACCGATAAAAGCAAAATAGTACCAAAAGTAGTGAAATCGTGGCAGTTGGCACCATAATTTTCTTTGTCAAATTACGAAAAATCTCCCCTACTCAATCTCAGCCCCTACTGGCACTATTGAGCACAAAGTCTGTTGACTAATTTTCTAGGAAATAAGTTCCAATTTCATGATCAGCATTTGTGAAATAGCAACATACTTAAACGGTAATTGGCTCCGGCAAATATGAATGACACAGGAATTAATTATATGAATTCCAATGTACAACGAAATGATATATTGATATGCTTGGCCAAGTAAGGTACACACAGGTTTCTAAGCTTAACTACATAGCTACTTAACTACATAGCTACATACTAGGCCTATTTTTTTTTTTGGGGGGGGGAGTAACACAATTCCTATGGATTAGTGCAAGGCTATGGACTGTTTCTTAACTTATGAACCAATCTTGTCCTCAAAGAATTTTTGCCTGTCCAAGAGCTTTTTAAAACTGGAGGATTTAGTGTTATGCAATTTTCACCGTTTCAACCATATTAAAAAAAACTGATGGTTTTGAAAAGTGTTTAACAAAGCAAACTTGTGCATACTTTTTAATACCGACGAAGATATAAAGGAGCTAAAATTCTCACCAGTTGACAGGGGGCCAAATTGCATTCTCTTGATGCTGCCGGCTTTCTGTGATGTGAACATTTTGAGTCTTGCAGCACCCGCTTTTTCCTATCCACACAAAAGAGCTTTCTTGTTTCTTCCCCTTTTCCACAGGGTTTTGTACACTAAAAAGTAATTTATGAAAACATATCAGCATAAAAGTTAACTGTTATATTTCTCTAAGAATAGGCACGTAGAGATTTGTCCAGTTGCCACAACAACAACAAATATCTACTTTGTTTTAGATATAGGGAATCCAGAGTTTTGTTTTGAATCTGGATTATTGTCCGTTCTTTCAACAAAATTAGTATGGGGACATAGCAAATATGCTTCGATAAACTTTTTTTTAACGGCTTGAAACTTAAAACTAAAAGTTCCTAGTCAAGTGGATCCTAATGTACAAGAAAAATTTTAATCTGAGGCACGTGCTCCCTCAAGTTTGCTGTCCAGGAAAGGGCAAGAAATCTGATTTTCTGATTGGCTGGAAAGTTTCAAAGATCGTTGCATGGGCTTAGATGACTGCACTGTTTTGAAGCAGACATTGTGTTTTACTACAATTAGCCATGTCCTGATGCAACCTACTGCAAAATACTTGATAACTTCAATTCAAAATCAACGGACGCAAGGGAATCAAGGGAAAGTGGAAATAGACCAGAAATCTTGTGATCCCTGATAAACAGCAGCAAGTCTCCAGGTTAAGAGGAAACCAACAAATAAAACTGTTTGGGGACATAGGGCCCAAAAAGGGCAAAAAATTTGTTTTTCTGATCAGCTCAAAACTTAAATTTGTATGTCCTCAGGACAAGAGCATCCCAATGTGAGTTGTCCGATCTGTTTGAATAAAAATGTCCCACTTATTCATTTTCAATTTACTGTGAAAACAACATCAACAAATTGTTGCCCAAATATACGACTAATTCGTCATTTTGACTGAATATTCAAACTTGACCTCAATTTTAAATCTTGACCTAAATTTACGCTTTTTTTCACATGTCAATTAATGCCAACATTGTTACGGTAACCCTTCTCCAATATTTGCACTTGGTAACGTTGACAAAAAACACTAACGTAATGCTACTGGACTAATGGAGGTAAAAAAAGACCCTTGAATGTGCATTAACTAAAAAAAACAAGTTTTTTTTTAACTGAAAGTAAGAACCGACATTAAAACGAACTGAAATTATTCCGTATATGAAAGGGGCTGTCCCCTCCTCAACGCCTCACTCTTTACGCTAAAGTTTTTCATTGTTTTAAAAAATAAAGTTGTGAGATAAAGTCAAACTTTAGCGTAAAGAGCGAGGCGTTGAGGAGGGGACAGCCCCTTTCATATACGGAATAATTTCTGTTCGTTTTAAATTTTAATGTCGCTTCTTACTTTCAGTTAAAAAAAACTTGTTTTTTTTAGTTAATTTCTGAACGTTTTTGAAATAATGCAGTTTTGATTTTGGCTCACCGTACATGAATAATTAAAACGAAATTCGTATATTAATTTACCTTATTTTTGGCTAATTGGCTTTCCCGTAACTTAGGAATAAACTTACGTAACGAATTTCTATATTCGTATGTTTTTATTACGTATATTAGGGAGTTCGCTCCCTAGTCACTACCTTGCTCTTTACGCTAAAGTTCGAATTTTGTTCGAATCACAAACCCCAGAATCACAAAGGCCGGTTAATTAGAATAGATAGCTCTTTTGAAAGTACTAAAAAAAACTTTAGCGTAAAGAGCGAGGTACTGACTAGGGGGCGAACCCCCTTATATACGTAATAACTTCTGTTCGTTTTAAGTTTTAATGTTGCTTCTTACTTTCAGTTGAAAAAAATTTGTTTTTTTTATTTAATTTCTAATCGATTTTTAAATAATGCTGGGAAATCTGGTGCCCCCTTCATAAAAATGTCCCTTCCCCCAAGGAAATATCCTCTATGGAAAGATCCTCCCCCGTAACCCCTACTCTGAGCCCGACCCCCCACTAGAAAAAAATTCCTCCTGAAAACGCCTGTATACTTCCCAATAACCAATACTATATGCAAACAATGGGCTAAGTTTATAACTTGCAGCCCTTCCCCCGGGAACAGTGGGGGATTAAGTCATCCTCAAAGACATATTAATTAGATTTTCGACTATGGTGAACAAAATGACTATCTCGAAATTTTGATTGGTTGACTTCGGGAAAAAAATGAGCGTGGGAGGGTGCCAAGTTGCCCTCCAATTTTTTGGTCACTTAAAAAGGGCACTAGAACTTTTAATATCAGTTCGAATGAGCCCTCTCACGATATTATAGGACTACTGGATCGGTACAATCACCCCATGAAAAAAAAACAAACAAATACACACGCATCAGTGATCTTTCTTCTGGCAAAAAATACAAAATTCCACATTTTTGTAGATAGGAGCTTGAAACCTTTATTGTAGGGTTCTCTGATACGCTTAATCTGATGGTGTGATTTTCATTAAAGTTCTATGACTTTTAGGGGTTGTTTCCTCTTTTTTTCGAAAATAATGCAAATTTTCACAGGTGCGTAACTTTTGATGGGTAAGACTAAACTTGATGAAATTTATATATTTGAAATCAGCATAAAAATAGGATTCTTCTGATGTATCTATTGGTATCCAAATTCCGTTTTTTTAGAGTTTCGGTTACTATTGAGCCGGGTCGCTCCTTACCTACAGTTCGTTACCACGAAATGTTTAATAAAGAATGGATTAGATAGAAACAGAGGAATTACATTACAGAGCAAGTACATTAGAACTTGGATCTAGGTGAGTGCCGACAGCCTACTACTAAAGTTACCCATCAAAAGCTACGAGCCTGAGAAAATTTGCCTGATTTTCAAAGGAGGTGGAAAACTCCCCAAAAATTAAGTGATCTTAATGTAGGCTAAATCATACATTCAGATTCAACATATGAGAGAACCCTGCAGAGAATTCAATCTTCTACTTACAAATCGTTGAATTTTGCATTTTTTGCCAGAAGAAAGAAAACAGATATGTGTTCACTTATTTTTTGTTCTTTCCCAAGGAATGCTTGTATAGAACCAATGGCCCTGAAAGATCGCAAGAGGGTTTATTCGAATGCAAATTAAAAGTTCTAGTGTACTTTTTAAGCGATCAAAAAGATTGGAGGACAATTAGCCTCCTCAAACATCAGTGTTTTCCCCAAAGAAATCCGATCAGGTGTTTGAAATAGTCATTTGATGCAGCATAGCTGAAAGGTCTAATAAGTATGCCTCTGGGGATGACATGTCCTTCCAAAGTTCCTGAAAAAAGGGTTGTAAGATTTTGCAATTTGCCCATTGTTTACAAATCGCATTTGTTATCGAGAAATGTACGGAAATTTTTCGAGGGAGAATTTTTCAGGGCATATTTTACACGAGGGGGGGGGGGTTACACCTGGCATGCTTTGAGAAACGGTCAAAAATTAAATAAAAATAAATTGTTACTGAAAGTTGAATTTAAAACTTGATACGAACATAAATTATTCCATATATGAAAAAGGCAACCCCATCTTTTACCCCTTAATCGTTACAATAAAGTTTTTAAGTGCTTTAAAAATGCTTCTTATTCCAATTAAACGACCCTTGTGTTTCAGGAGTCTTTCTGAAAAAATTAGGAAAAAGTCAAAGTTTAGTGGAAAGAGCGAGGGGTAGAGAAGGAGAAACGCCCCCTCATATACGGAGTAATTTCTGTTTATTTTGAATTTTAATATTGCTTTTACTTTCAGTTGAAAAACTTTTTTTTTCAATTAATAGAGATAAGAAGGGTCATTGGAAAAAGGTCTATACATAAGGGGTAACAAGTTTCTGTGCGTGTGTTTGCAGTTTGCGGTGTGTTTGCGTGTATGTGTGTGTATATGCACGTGTGTGTGTGCATGTACTTGTGCGTTTGCGTGCACACGTCTATGCTTGTGCGTGCGTGTGTGTGTGTGTGTTCCATGACGAATGTCTGGCAACTGAATTTGGTTTAGGAGACTCCCGTTCAGTCTTAACTGTATTATGTAGAAAACTTTATCCAGTGTGTTTGTGTGTCTATGTCAATGTGTCCTATGACAAATGTCTAGCAACAGAATTTCGGTCAGGGGACTACCGTTTGGTCTAATCTTTTATCAAGTGGAAGTTTGTTTGGTTGAGTCTTTCAGAGTGTATGTGCGTGTGCTTATATGCGTTAGTGTGTGTGCGTTCAATGGCGAATGTCTGACAACTGAATATTGGTCAGGAGACTCCCTAGTAATCTATACTTTATCAGGTGGAAAACTTTATCCGGTGTATTTGTGTGTGTGTGTCAGCGTGTATGTCCGAAAAAGAATGTCTGGCAACTGAATTTCGGTAAGGAGAGTTCCGTGTGTTCTAAATTTATTAGGCGGAAATTCGTTTGTTTGAGTCTTTCATGGTGTGTGTGTGCTTGTGTTATTGTGTTTGTGCGTGTGTGTCTGTATGTGTGTGTGCATGCATGTATTTGTGTGCGTGTGTCTGTGTGTTTGTGTTTGAATATGTATGCATGTGTGTTTATGTGTCTTTGTGTTTGCGAGTGTGTCCTATGGCAAATGTCTGTCAAATGTAAGCTGATTTTGGTCGCGAGACTCCAGTGTGGTCTAAACTTTATCGGGTAGAAATTTGCTTGGTTGAGTCTTTCATGGATAAGTTGTGTTTTTTGGGTCAAGTTTCATTATATCTGAACTTTACTTTTTACTTTGGCTGAATCTTACTTTTCCTGAATTTCACCGGGTCGATGTTTGTATGGGTTTAATTTTCCAGTCAGATATATTTTTGAGTCGAGTTGGTGCTAAACTGGGTCATATCATATTTAATTATTGATAGATATAGGGAGACTTTAACTTCCAAGTAGGTTCAAGCCCATTATAATAAAACCTGATAGCACTCGGTTTAATATTAACTTGGCCCAAAAATTGAACCTATTGGAAAATTCGGCTCAGCAAAGTCAAGTGACATTCGACCCAGAAAAAACCGCAACTAGGAAGAATGCAATCCACAAAACATTGACCTCCTCCCCAGAAAAGGTTCAACCCCTCAAAAAATTTAGCTGATTCAAACAAATACCAGTAAAGTTCAGCCCAATGAAATTTCAACTAAAGAGTGTCAAAAGCTAGGAAAAGCGTAAGTGGAGAAAAAAAAGAGCAGTTTGAAGGGTTAAATTTATTTTAATGGGTTGAACTTTGCGTAGAATGAGTTTTGATAGGTTAAATTTTTAGTGGTTGAATCTCTTTGGGGGTGAATTTTTCATGGGTCGGATTTTACCTGTGTTGAGATTTTCAATGTTAAGTTGCGCTTGGAATTCATTTTTCTGGATTGAACTATGCCAAAGGTTTCGTTTGGTGTGTTGAATTAAATTGTACCCTGTTAAGCACTACTTGGCTTAGGTTTGATGTTGGCCCATTTTCAATGAAATTATTCTAATACCAAGATTTTACTAGCCCTAACTTGAAAAAATCCGAATTTTTATAGTTCAATTAGTTCCCTTCAATTAGCGCTAGCTAAATATTGATGTTAGTGAAATCACATTCCCATTGGTTTAATTTTGCTTTGTTTGGCTTTTAGAGTTTCGTTTAACAAGTGCACATTCTTTTGTACAGTGCACTACGGAGACTATTACTGATGTCTGGTTGACTTAACCGATGTCTTGGGAGCTTTAACTAGTCCTTGGAAAAATGATTTCAATAAAACGTATTTAAAAAAAGCACCTTATTCTGTACGGTCCTCGGAAAAGACATATTCTATGCAAATACAGCAAAAAAAAAGAGTGGAAATAAAGCAAATAAATCAGTATTTTCAGGACCAGATTAATTACAATTTAAAGGACAATTTCAATCTTAAAAAATTAGACCTAATTCCTTTTTTTTGTGTTACAAAAAACATTTGAAGCTCCAAAAGGGTTAGTTGCCTAGATCCAATACAATCTGGGTGTTAATTTAAAAGATCCCTACTTTCCCCCTTAAATCTCATTTTCAGAAACAAGAAATAAAAATAAAAGTACTAGAAAATCAGTATGAAACTATATGTCATTTGGTTTTGGACAGTATAGGGCTAAAAGGGTCCTACCTCACTCCAGTCATCGAAGTCCCACATAAAACAAGGACCTTCGTCGCAATGCCGCCTCAACAGTTTGGGGTCCAATTCAGTCACATTACAATAATCGAACTTAACAGGCAAATCATCCACATAACAACCGCTGCCACGCTCCTTGTAGCCAGGACCACAGGTAACAGAACACTTGCAATTGAAATGCATTCAATCAAGCATGGATACAAGCAGTATCAAGGAACATCAGTAATTTAAAAGAGTGGAAACTGGAGCTAGTCTCTAAACAAGAAAAAATCACCACCATCTTGCATTTGGTGTTTTTTGTTATGATTTGAAAATTAGCAAATGTATTTTATGAGAAACTGAGATCAGGCACTTATTATTACAACTGTTTTTTAAATTACACTTATTGAATTAACAACTGAACTATAAATTATTAAACTGAATATTAAACTGAGCTTAATAAATATCAATAAAACGTCAATAAACACCAAACACTAGATGGTGATGCTGCTTTTTCAACACTAGGACCAATTTCCACTATTATAAGGTACCAATATTCTTTGAGCAATACAAACAACACATTAACAGCCTAAGAACACAAAAGACGTAGCGTTTTAGCTAGATTTGACTCTTAAGATGACAAGCAAGCACTTCCAGTGTTTATTCCTGATGTTCCATTTTACCCTTTTTTTTCTTTTCTCCTCTTTCCTTTTCCCAAAATTCAGCAGCAGTTGCTTTACTTTGTATAAGCCTTAGGTATCAAACTAAGCTTAGTAAAAAAAAAAGTCTTCTTTTCTTTCCTCTTCCCCTTTATTCTTTTTTATATCCTTTGGAAAGAGCAGTTTTTTGACATCGGTTTATACTATAGGGTTATTATGGCATATAAAGGCACAAAAGATAGTTTAAACATATCAATAGTAAAAAAAAACTTAAAAAACATCATGAATCATGAGTAGGTTAGTTCGTAAGGTAATAAAAAGGTAAAGAATACGGCATTAGACTTTACAGTCCCTACCGGCGGTGCTGATCTCCGTTTCTTGGCCCTTCAGCCAGTAAGTGCAATGAGGGGCTGGGAAGGCAACCATCCTGTGCTTCCACACGCCCTTCCTGTTCACCTTCCCAGATTTTTACAGGCATCCATTTAAAGATGGGTCGTCCCTGGTTGAACTTACAGAGTCACGCCACTGACCCCTGTCTCAAACCAAACAATTGGGTGCACTAGGATTCGATCCCTCGTCCTCTCGGACAAAAAGATGGTTGGAATAATTTTAGAAAAATAATTTGTGAAGTTGCTGAAGGTGTATTAGGGAAGAAAGCTAGAACTGCAGCTAAGAATATTAGTGAAAAAGCTTTATGTTTAATAGAAAAGAGAAAGGACTTGTACAAGAATTATCTGAGTGATAGATCGCATGAAAACAAAAGAAATGTAAAGAAAGTGGAGAAAGCATTAAAATATGAACTAAGGAGGTGTGAAGTGGAGGCCATGGATAAAATTGGCGATGATCTGGAAGATGCAGCTAGACGGCATAATAGTAAAATATTGTACTGGCACGTTAACAAATTGAGAGGGAGCAGTCAATCCGGACTTGTCCCAGTTAAAGATAGGAATGGGGTCGCAATTAGCGATAAGGAAAAAGCTAAAGAGAGATGGGCCGAACATTTTGAGAACTTGCTTAACCGAGATAGAGTTGCAGGAAAAAATATAGAGGAAAATGAAAAAGTTTGTGATACTTTGGATGTGAAGGAAGATTTGTTTTGTGAGGAGGAATTAGCAACAGTACTAAAAGGATTAAAAAATAATAAGGCACCAGGTGCTGATAGGGTGGTAAATGAGTTTCTTAAATATGGTGGCTCTGAGGTCAGAAATAAGTTATTGAAGATTATGAATATGATTTTAGAAAAAGGGGAAGTACCTAACGATTTTAGGAAAACCTTAATTAAGCCACTTTATAAGAAAGGTGATAAAAGTGAGTGTGGTAATTATCGAGGCATTAGTCTGGTCTCTGTAGGTAGTAAATTACTTAGTAATATGATACTTTTTATACTGAGAGATACCGTAGACAAAGTTTTAAGAGAAGAACAGTGCGGGCTTAGGAAAGGTAGAGGATGTGTCGACCAAATTTTCACTCTTAGGCTAATAATTGAGAAGTGCCTGAGTTTTCCAACACCTTTGGGCCTCATTTTTATAGATTATGAGCAAGCGTTCGATTCTGTTGATGGAAGAGCTTTCGTAAAGGTTTTATCCTTGTATGGTATACCAGACAAATACATTAAAGTGATTAGTGCTATGTACGAGAATAACACTGCTGCGGTTAAGGTAGGAAATGAGGTTAGCAGCTGGTTTTGTATTAAATCAGGAGTTAAGCAGGGCTGGGTTCTATCCCCCTTTATATGGATTATTTTGATGGACTTTGTTTTAAGGAGTGAAAGGCAATGGGAGACCACGGAATCAAATGGGGAGGAAAAAGTCTCCTGGACTTGGATTATGCTGATGATTTAAGCATCCTAGATGAAAGATTGAGCAAAATGAATGAAGTTTTAGAGGTTTTGAGAGTTCAGGGTGCTAGAATTGGTTTGAAAATTAATGTTAGGAAGACTAAGTCACTAAGGCTAGGAATAAGTGAAGATGAAAAGGTGACGTTGGGTAATGAAAAGATTGATCAGGTGGGCAGCTTCACTTACCTTGGTAGTATTATTAGTAAAGATGGTGGGAGCAGTGAAGATGTTAAAAATAGAATAGCCAAGGCTCAGGGTGTTTTTTCACAGTTAAAAAAAGTCTGGAAGAATAGGAAGATAAGTCTGCAAACCAAGATTAGAATATTAGAAGCTACAGTGATGACAGTGGTCAAATATGGCTCTGAAGCATGGACGCTCCGAAAAGCGGATGAAGATTTGCTAGATGTTTTCCAGAGAAATTGCTTAAGGATTGTTCTGGGTACCCGGCTGACTGACCGTATTTCAAACAATAGGCTATACAAAAAATGTGGTTCAATACCGCTCTCTAGGGCTATAATGAAAGAAAGGTTGAGGTGGTTAGGTCACGTTGTGCGGATGAAGGATGACAGATTGCCGAAGATTGTTCTTTTCGGCCAACCATCTAGGGATAAATGGAAAGCAGGTCGTCCCCGTCTGGGGTGGAAGGACGTCATAAAGAAAGATTTAAAGGAAATGGGAGTTTCGTGGGCGGGTGTAAAAAGGGAGGCTTTGAATAGATTGGGGTGGAGGAGGATCGTGCGTGGCTGTGTTGGCCTCAGGTGGCTTGGTGCTGCGGAGAGTTGTTAGTAGTAATAGTAGTATTGATAACACCTTTAGTTTTTCGTGGTATTTATCTCGTTAAATTTGTGCCTATGCCTACTCGTATAAGCTATGTTTTGAAACTATATACATACTATTCTATGATACAATGGATACATATTGGCATTTTGTTACATTTATTTAAAACAATCTCCACAAAATAGTTTTTCAAAGAAAAGTAAAGAGCTACATTAGACCAAAGACAAGCAGAAATAAATTTAGATAATTTTTCAAGCGTAAAACTACCACAACTCACTATAAAAAAAGTAAATCAAACCACAAACAAACAGAAATTACAGTAAATATTCAAGTCAAACTTATAACGAGCAGAAACTACCACAAAGAGGGATAGGGCTGACGCCCCCTGTGACTTATAAAGACCAAAACGTAATTTGCACTTAACTACTATTACTACTACTGCTCCTACTATTACTACTACTACTGTTACTACTGCTAATACAAATACTGATGCGATTAATACTGCTACTACTGCTCCTACTACTACTACTGCTAATCCTACAACTACTACTAGTATTACAACTACTTCTTGTACTACTGCTGCTACTACTACTACTCCACGTTTTACTAAAACTACTAGTACTAGAACTACTACTACTACTGCTGCTACTACTAGTACTACAACTACGACTAAAGCTCCTACTACTACTGCTACTATTGCTGCTACTACTGCTACAACTACTACTGCTATCACTAAAACGACTACTGCGAGTCGTACACGCTATTGTTCGGAGTTGCAATTAATCACAGTTGCAAATATTCGCAGTTGTAGGTAGTCACAAACTAAAGTATTCATAGCCTTAAATAGTTGCAATAGGGGTAGTAGTACTAGTAGCATAAGAAGTACTTGTAGTAGCAATGGTTTTTTCAGTAGAAGTAGCAGTAGCATTTGTATTAGCCATGAAAGGTCCAACTGAATGCCCTCAGCTGTTCCTCAGATATTGCTGATACGCCCTTTTGACAGCCTGAATGTTTTTAGTACGTTTTGATTTTGTTCAATGTAAACCTCGATATCCCCTGAAATTTTCCCATTAATGTCCTTAGCCATTCAAGATACATTGTAGATACTCCCTTTCAACATCCACATTTAGTTAAAAATGCCCCTCAACATGCCCTGAAAGTTTCAACTTTATAGCTTTACCCGTTCCTAATATATGACAAATACGCCACCATGACAAACTTTGATGACTTCTTCAACATCATCCATACAACGTGTTTTAGATACACAGTAGAATACACATAGTACTTTACGATTTAGTTTAGCACCTTCCTTAAAAATTCCAGAACAGTAAAACCCAACACCCTGTTTTATTCCTAACATCTTTACCATTTCGACAACCTAGATGCACCTAAGATAGTAGTAGCGCTGAAAGTTTCAACTTAATATCCTCAATTGTTCTTTAGATATTGCTCATCCGTCCTTTGACAATAAGCATGCACATAGTGTTTTTTAGTCTAGTTTTATAGCAACATAAACTTTTCGTGGAGGTTTCTACTTTATACCACATGCCAGTCCTAGGATATCCACCCTAGGCCATTTAAACAACCTGGATGCACTTAAACTATATAATGTTAGCAGCTCTACGAATAAAAGTATTCGCAAAAGTGGTAATAACATTAGTAGCCCTGAAAGCTATATCAATAATATTAGTTATGCATAAGTAATATTAGTAGTACCCTAAGGCGCTGCTGGGATATTGTTTATACACTACTCACATAACCCACATATACATAGTGTGTTTTAATTTAGTTTAGAATCCCCCTTAAAGTTCCCTGAAAGCTTCAATTTAATACTCTAAGCCATTCCTGAAAAATTGCTGACACAACCTTATGACGACCTGCATGCAATTAATGTGCTCTGATTTGGTTCAACACCACACTTACCATTTACTGTAACGTTTACCTTAATACCCTTAGCATTCGTAATGGTAGCAGTCATAGTAGCTGTAGTAGTAGGAGCAGCAGTGGGAGTAGTAGCAGTGATAGCAGTAGGCTAGTAGTAGTAGTAGTAGTAGCAGTAGCAGTGGTGGTATTCACATAGTAACTTTTTGGTTAGTTAAACATACCTTCGACATGCCCTGATAGTTTCAACTTAATATCCTAGGCCGTTTCTGAAATACTGCTGATACGCCCTTTTGATAACCTCTATGCACATAATGTGCTTTGATTTAGTCCAACATTCCCCTCAAGAGCCCCTGAAAGTTTCACCTCCACACCAGTTGCCTTAGTAACAGAAGCACTATTAGCAGTAGCAGAAGTAATACCTTTAGTCTTAGCAATAAACAACAAAAGTACGAAGAACAATAGGGAAATCTTTTTGCAAGACAGTGGAGATAATTTGAATGAATATTTCGGCCCTATGTCCAAGGGCCGTCCTCAGCAAGACAAAAATATATGAAAGAATAAAGACTCACAACAACATGCGACCAATAAAACCAAAAAGTAAAAATTTTTTCAAAATTTTTTCATGGACATAGGGCCGAAATATTCATTCAAATTATCTCCACTGTCTTGCAAAAAAATTTCCCTATTGTTCTTCGTACTTTTGTAGTTTGTTATGGAAAGGCAGTGTGGTCTTCGTCGCTATTTTAGTCTTAGCAATAGTAGTTGTAGTACTAGTAGTAGTAGCAATATTAGTAGTAGCAACAGAAGCAATAGAAGAAGCAGTAGTAGCATACATATAGTACCTTTTGGTTCGATCAACATCCCCCTTAATATATACTGAAAGCTTTAGCTTAAAACTCTAATTTATTCCTGAGATATAGGTATTCCGCCTTTTTGATAACCTGCATGCACATAGATTGTTTCAATTTGGTTAGATATCCCTCTCTAACTTTCCTTGAAGTTTAATCTAATACCCATAGCTTCATTAGTAGTAGTCGAAGCAACACTATTAGTATTAGTACCAGTTGCAGCAGTAGTGGTATTACCAGTTGTAGCAGCAATAGTAGTATTTGCGAATAGTGCCTTGTGGTTAGTTCAACATTCCCCTTAACATACCCTAAATGTTTCAACTGGGTCTCCTAAGTCGTTTCTGGGATATTTCTGATACATCCTTTTGACAACCTGCATGCATATAGTAAGTTTTTATTTATTCCAACCTCTCTCTTAATATTTCAAGAACATTTCATCTTAATACCCTTAGTAGAAGTAGTAAGCTAGCAATAGAAAAAATAGTAGTAGCATACGCATAGGGCCTTTTGGTTAGTTCAGCATCCCTTTCAATATGTCGTGAAAGTTTCACCTTAATACTTTAAGCCATTTCCGAGATATTGCTGATAAACCGTTTTGGCATTATGTATGCATATATTGTGTTCTGATTTAGTTAAAACTCCCGTTAATCATTCCCCGAAAGTTGCAACTTAATAGTCTAAGCTGTTTCTTAGATATTGCTGATACACCCTTATGATAAACTGCATGCTCTTAGTGTGTTTTGATTGAATTCATCATCCCCCTCAACATTTCCGGAGGATTTCTCCTTAATACAGTTAGCCTTACTAGTAGTAGCAGTAGAAGTAATAGTAGTAGCAATAGTAAATATTCCCCAAAGGCTTCACCTTAATACCCTTAGCCTCAGTAGTATCAGTAGTCGGAGTACTAGTAATAGTATTAGTAGCAGTAGTAGTAGTGGTACGACCATAGCGGTTTGGGTGTTTTCATTATCCCCCTCAACATGCCCTGAAAGTTTAAACTTTACACACTAAGCAGTTCCTGCGACATTGCTGATGCGTCCTTTTGATGATTTGCATTCACACAATTTATTTGATTTAGTCCAACATACCCCTAAACATTCCTGAAAGTTTCACCTTAATACCCTTAGCCTCAGTAGTAGTATGAGTCTTAGCAGTCTAATAATAGTAGTAGAGATGGTAGTAGTAGTTGTTATAGTAGTAGTACTAGCAGTAGAACCCCTGATAGTGCCTTTTTATTAGTTCAATGCCCCCCCCCCTCACAACATGCCCTGAAAGTGCCAACTTAATGCTCTAAGCTGTTGCTTCGATATTGCTGATATCAAACAGTTCGTGGTAACGAACTGTAAGTAAGGAGCGACCCGGC
>JAQQPU010003072.1:51820-62064 GCA_029168905.1 Artemia sp. Kazakhstan ARC1039 | reverse complement strand
TTCGTGGGCGGGTGTAAAAAGGGAGGCTTTGAATAGATTGGGGTGGAGGAGGAGCGTGCGTAGCTGTGTTGGCCTCAGGCGGCTTGGTGCTGCGATGAGTTGTTAGTAGTAGTAGTAGTATATTCTGTCAACATTTATTATTAAAGTTTTCCCCTCTTAAAAATAGCTTTTATTTTATGTTAACCATAAGTATGTATATCAGTAAAATTTATATGCATACTTTCGTTAGATAACTAGAAAATAATATATACTTACAGGAAAAAACTCTCTAATTTCCTCATAAAGTTTTTCTTGTATATCTGGAAATAACGCAAGACAGTAGGTTGTATAGGCCAAGGCGTTTGAAGTTGTCTCATAGCCTCCAAGAAGAACAAATATTGAGCTAGCAATGACATGGTTGTCCGATAGGTAAAACGTTAGCTGAAAAAATAAATGTTGTTATGAACTTTGCAACAGAACTACGTTTACGAGCATTTAGTTATATCTGACTTAAGAACATATAGAAATACATGAAAAAATTACAGATTAAAGTTTTTTTACTATGGCTTATCAATACTGCATTGTTTTAGCAATGCTAAATAGTTAATAGTTATAAAGATAATAGTTCAAAGATAAATGCCCTTTTTGAAAGAGTTATCCCATGGTTTGATGTAAATTATCTTGCCTTAAATGTCGGGAAGTCAGTTTTTCTCATTTTCTCCAGATTTTCAAAGGCTTGCCCTGACTTAAATGAAATACATGTATCAAGAGGTTCTCTAAGTAGACCTAGGGATTGTTACGTTCGATTCCTAGGCATCTTACTCGACGAAAATCTTTCCTTCAAGCATCATATTGACCTGATTAAAATGAAAGTCTCCAGGAGTCTTAGAATCCGTAGAAAGCTCAAACACATATTTCCAGGGTCGATTCTTAGAATCTTGCTCTACAGCCTAGTTCAGTCTTATGTTTCATATTGTTTTGTTATTTGGATGTCAAATTTTCCCACGTCTCTGATGCAACTTTCAAAACTTTATGATAAAGCAAGGACTCTTATTAAGGAAACCAACCGATCTTCACTTTAAACCCTTACTTGATTTGAAATCTCTCTATTTTCTTTCTTGTTCTTCTTTCATCTTTTTACAGTTGCACGGCCATCTTTCTGCTGCTCTATGTAATAATATATCTTTTGTTTCTGATCAATCGACTTATCTTCTCCGCACTTCCAGCAATTTACAGATTCTTCATACTCCATTAGTGAGGTCTGACTTTGACCCTCTGACAACATGCAACAGGATATGGAACACTCTCCCTGTGTCTGCACGATGCTGCCACTGGTTTGGTATGTTCAAAAATTATGTTAGAGATTTTCAAGCTAGTAATTAAGGTTTTTTGTCGGTTTCCCTTGGAGTTGATGTCTCTGGATTGAGTTGGATATTTATTTGATGGATTTTTTTTTTCAAAGGTGGAATGTCAAATAGTGCGGATATGGTTGACTCTATCGTTTCTCTGATTCACGACTCTATACTCGTTCAGTATTCGACTAAGTTTGATGAGATTGAAAACAAACAACGGGCTCTCCAAAACGCGAACCTAGCCCTGGAAAATAGGGTTGAACAGCTTGAAACCTGTCTTGATGATATAGAGCAGGAAAAATGACTGAATTAGCTCGTATTTTATGGTGTTGACCATTGTGGGGGTCTTCCCATCTCTGAGTGTGTATTGAATGTGATTACAGATAAAATGCAAATTTTCTGATTTTTCTTCGACCGCAATAGTTTCTGTATTTAAATTTCGAGAAAATTATACTGATTAAGACACCATTGTAAATACAAAAAAGCGTCGTGGGCCTGTGTTGGTTGCGTTCAAGTCTGCTGAAATTGCAAGAAAAGTTTTTGCATGTAAGTCAAAGCTTGCTCGGTCGAGAATTTTTGTCACCGAGTACCAAATATCAAAAAAGAAGCAGATTCTTGACTTGGCTAATAGTAAGCATGGAAACAGTGAGGTCTGACTTTGACCCTCTGACAACTTGCAACAGGATTTGGAACACGCTCCCTGTGTCTGCACGATGCTGCCACTCGTTTGGTATGTTAAAAAATTATGTCAGAGATTTTCAAGCTAGTAATTAAGATTTTTGTTTCGGTTTCCCTTGGAGTTGATGTCTCTGGATTGAGTTGGATGGATTTATTTGATGGATTATTTATTTTTTTTATTTTTATAATTTTTTTTTTGGATTTTGTTTGTTTTCTGAAAAGGAATTTTTGTCACCGAGTACCTAAAATTAAAAAAGAAGCAGATTCTTGACTTGGCTAAGAGTAAGCTTGGAAACAGAAATGTTTGGTCGAATAACGGGATGATTTTTGGAAAAAAATCCATATAATAATCATATAAAAATTCATATAATTTTGTGTTGTTGAATTACTTGTATGCTTGTTTTCCCTTTTGTATTTTATAGCCAAAGTTTCAGTTCCTTTCATGTTTTTTTTTCTTTTCTTCTCTCTTTCTTTTTCCTTCTTCTTTCTGCCTATCAGTATGCTTTTTTTCTGTTTTTTTTGTCGTAAAGGTAGTCACCCTCTTCAATGAGTGGGAATATAAATGATGACCCTTTGAATGAATTTGAAAAAAAAACGGTTTATTCTTGGAAGCCAAGCTCGTGACACACTTGCGGGGGATAATGAATGCATCGATAATTTTTCGTTGAATTGTCGCCCAAGTAATTATCTGAATCCGAATAATCTTTATGAGTATTCAAATCCTGCGAGTGCAGAAAGAGCGATCGTTTTCTGGAATTGTCAAGATCTAAGAACGGCATATTCTTCTTTATGAGAGATTTTAAGTTCGAAAGATAAGAAACCGTCTATTGTAGGCCTTTGTGAGACATTTGTTTCTAGTAAGTCACTGCCATGGGATTTTTCTTTCCCAGGATATATTTGCGAGCGAAGAGAACGGACAACCATGGAGCAGGGCGGTCTAGGCCTTTTGACTAATGAAGGTACCCAATATTGGGTTAGGGATGACGTTTCCCTGTGGCTTGAAGGTAGGATCGAAACACTTTTCATTGAAATAAAATGAAGGGGAAAGGAACTTGATTTTGGGATTGATTTACAAAAATCCGTCATGTGATATTAGTTTTTTTCTTGATGAATTTGAACCATTGTTAGATAAAATTAATAATGAAAATAAAAACAAATTTATGATGGGAGATTTTAATATAGATTTACTAAAAAGAGCGAATAGCTCAGATTTTGTTAATATGATGGTGTCACATGATAGTTTTCCTCTTGTGACTATTCCAACTCGGATTTCGCATCTCTCGCCATCTTTAATTAATAATTTTTTTGTTAATGGTGGATTGTTTGAAAGATCCTCAGCAGATGTGGTTGTGTCCGACGGCACGGATCACCTTCTTTTAATAAGTAAAATAAAGCTGAATAAGTCAAAGGAAAAGAAACGAAATGAAAGGGCTTCGTTTTACCGTGAAATGAATAATAAAAACCTAAAGAGTTTAGCAAATATGATGGATGAAACAAATTTCTCGCGTGTAATAAAGGAAAAGTGTCCAGATACTGCATATGACCTGTTCAGTGAGATATAGTGACGAATGTAATGAATGAAACATGTCCCTTGCGAAGAATAAACCCTAATAGAAATTTTCCTAAGAAACCATGGATAAAAAAAGCTATTCTAGTTTCAATGAAGCAGAAAAACAAACTTTATGTGAATTATTTAAAGGATCAATCAGATGATAATTTTATAAAATTCAAAAGATTTCGGAATATTTTAAATTCAGTAAAACAGAATGCTCAGAAACTTTATTTCCAAAATGAATTTCATGAAAATCAAAGGAATATGAAAAATACATGGAAAACAATAAATAAATTTTTGGGTAAATTTCATAGTAAGGAGGAGATGAGAGTCATGGAGACAACAGAAGGTCGTCTAGCTGATTCTCAAGACATATCTGAATTTCTGTGTGGTTATTTCGCAAATGAAGGAAAAAGACTTTGCGATCAAGTGCGGGCTAAACTACGCAATTCTGCGAGTTTTGGATCTGTCGTTGAACGACAGCCTGCAAGTCAGAATTCCTTTGAGTTTGCAAGATATTCGGAACCGGAAGTGGCACGATTCCTGGGTACTATGAAGTCAAGCTCTAGCGGGATGGATGAGTTTTCCCTGAAACTCATAAAAACCGCAAAAACGAGTGTCTTACCTGTCTTGACGCACCTCATCAACCTTTCTCTAGATCTTGGAGTCTTCCCGGAAGCACTAAAGATCGCAAGAGTGGTTCCTCTTCATAAAGGAGGGAAAAAAGACCCCTCGAATCGAAGACCTATATCTATTCTCCCATTTTTCTCTAAGTTAAATGAGAAAGTGGTACATGCCCAGTTTAGTTATTATATTGAAAAGAATAAAATTCTAATGGAAAATCAATTTGGGTTCAGAAAAGGGCTATCTACGGATATAGCAGTTCTGAAATTGGTTGATTGGATTAGTGATGCATTTGAAGCTGGTCTCATTACCACAGCTGTGTTTTTGGATATGAAAAAATCGTTCGATACGGTGGACCACTCAGAGCTAATTCAAGCTCTTGACTCGATTGGGGTGAAGGGTTCAAGTCTGGAGTGGTTTTCATCGTATCTACATAATCGGTATCCGATAGTTCAGAATTGGTCATTTTTATCTTCAAAAAAGAAAATAGAGTGCGGGGTCCCACAAGGGTCAATCCTGGGACCTCTACTATTCATTATTTTCATTGATCGAGTGAAACACTACCTGTCAGAGGCTGGTGCCATCTTGTTTGCAGATGATACTTTTCTCTTTCTGGCAACGCCTTCACTTGATTTTTATATAATAAAATTCATAGTGCAGTTTCTGAATTTCTAACTTTTTCTCAGCAAAATATGTTGACCCTAAACTTTTCTAAAACTTTATTCATGATATTTTCTAGACTTTCGTCTAGTGCTGAAAATGACCATATCACGGTTCAAGAAAATGTGATAAAGAGAGTAGCAACAACGAAGTATTTGGGGTTTTTAATTGATGAAAACCTGTCGTCGAAAAACCATTCAAGTACAATAGTTGAAAAATTAAGCAGAGGCATTGGGGTGATGCGAAGAATTAAAAATCTAGTCCCAAAAAAGATCCTGAAAATGATTTATTTTTCTATATTTTACCCATATATTAGCTACGGATACTCTATATGGGCAAGCAATTTTGTAACATATTTCAAAAGAGTACAAAAACTTCAGAATAGAGCTGTAAAATTATTATCTGAATTTGATGATTCTGATGAGGTTCCTGCTCATGAGCATTTTAAAAACAATAAGTTAATGGATGTATCCCAAATTCGAGATTACCAAGTCGCGATTTTCTCGTATAAATATTTGAATTAGTTGCTCACCCCTGCTTTTGAAAATCTTTTTACTTTTAATAGAGACCGTCATGATCATAATACAAGAAAAGCTGATAACTTAACTCATGAGTTTAGGAGCACCATTCGGGCATCTTTTGTGATTCGCCATTATGGTCCCCATGTTTGGAATATATTGCCCGAGTGTGTGAAAAGTGCGCCTAGTCCGGCTTTCAAGTCACGGGCAAAGAAGTTTCTTTTATCTCGTGAGTGAATTTGGTGTCAAGCCCCCTCCAGGTTGTCATTCTATTTAAGGTATTTCCCTGATTAACTTTGCTTTTTTTTTATCTACTTCTTGTCTTTTTCTCTTTCTCTTTTTTTCCTTTATTCCTTCATCAGATGAGTTTCTTGTGTGTTGAGTTGCATGGTATGAATGTTGTTTTAGTTAGCTGAGAGTGATAACCTCGCTTGCCCTTTCAAGCTTATTGCCTTTCTTGGCACGCGAAAGGCGAATAGTGTTTGTTTTCTTTTTTAATAAATGTATATCTCATCTATCTCATCTGAATAATAAAAGAAAATATTATCATAAATAATTTAATGATCTAATTTAATAATAAATTGTTCTTTTTTATTTCTGGAAATAACTCGAGAAAGTAAATTGTATAGGCTAAGGTATTTGAAGTTGCCTCCTAGACAAACGTATTGTGGCAATAACATGGTTGTCTAAACAATAGAAAGTTAGCTGAAAAGTAGATATTCAGAAATTATAAATGTTTTCAATTATAAAAAGTTAAATGAAAGCTTTCAAAGAAAGTTTTCTGGTGATAATAAATAAATGATGAAATAACAACTGCTTTCAACTATTAACCATCTTAAGACCAATTAAGGCATGACCACAGAGAAAAGCACAGTTAACTTGAGAAAAATCTAGCGATTAAAAAACTTTTGTTCTTTTATTTGCTGAAAGTTTCATTTTGCAGAAGCACATAATTTCTTAAACCACATTGGCAAGCCATATAAAGAAGAAGAAACGAAGAAATACAAAGAAGAAACGATCCAAAATAGGGGTTTTAAGGCCAAACGAAAATACTGAAGAAAAAAAAACAACAAAACGAATATTGTGAAATCACAAGCGCCTCTCTTCTATCGAAAGGCGGTTGTACTTTCAAAATATTTTTTTTTTTAGCTTGTTCGTTTGGTCTTAAAAAACCCCATTTTTGATCGTTTCGTCATCATATTACAGAAGCTGCAAGTTGTACGTTCTTTTAAGTGGCTAAAAATCTGACATAGCAGCGTTAGGTCACAGTGCATACATCTAGATATGTGTTCTGTGCAATAGGTAAATAAAAAATGAGTAAATTTGGCGGGGTTTATTCGGCTTCCGATTCTGATATACGCTCAAGGAGTAATGTGGTTGGCTAATAAGAAATATGGCGATAATCTCACATACCAAACTAGTGACATTCAAGCACCCTTTTTAAGACGGAAGCAAATGTTAGTAATCAGTCATTGGTGCAACCAGTTGCGTGAAACAGCAGTTCTTGGTCTTTCACACACTGTAGTCCCAAAATACCCCTTTGCGATTAATGTATCATTTTTGAACAACCTTTAAAAACGAGGTTAAAACTCATAGGGGATGTTATTGACAAGATGTGTCTTAATGGCAAAAGGATTAGCGATCACGAAAAGCTAAACTGGCTTAAGTCTAGTAAAAAATATCGTTTGGAAAATACATTATTACTGTTTGGAATTCAGGCTTAGATTTTTCCGATCAACTTTCCCGATATGCTGGTACGGTAGCTCTGTCTTAGGTAGAATTCGACAAATTTTTCACCATTGCTGTTCATTTCAGGATATTATTAATTAACAAAATTAAAAAAAAACTAAATTCATTAATGTTTTCAAAGCTGTTTTCAATGATAGCAATAATTTGAGTTCGGTATTAAAAACTACTTGACAGAAAATTTTTTCCAAAAGCAAATAAATTCGCATTCGAAGTCTACCTGTATTTCTCCCGCTCGCGAATATCAGTCCAACAATTGCCCGCTAGTAGAAAGGCCAATGAAAAGCACAGCAATCTTCACGAAAATCGTCTTTGTACTACGTAAAGTAAAATTTATTCTAAGGTTTCAGTAAGTAAGGTTTATGTTCTCTGTGCAAGTTTCTGTACGTTGTTTTTCTGTAAACTACAGTTTTATTGTACCGATGTAATTACGGGGTTTATTGTTTTATACAGTTTTATTTTTTTTTATACAGTTTATTGTGTACAGTTCTATTGTTTTTATACAGTTTTATTTATACCAGTGGCGGATCCAGGGGGAGCGAGGGGGCACGTGCCCCCCTAGTGTAGTCTAAAGTAGTGTAATTTACTTAATTAGTTCAAGTTTGCGTTAATTAAACTTGCTCCTAACGTAAGTTTATCGTATCAACCTATTTTGCGCCCCCTAATTTTTTTTATCGGATCAACCTATTTGCCCCCCCACCCAAAAAAAAATTTTGGATTCGCCCCTGATTTATACAGTTTTATTGTACCGATGTCATCGATGAATTACTGAATCGTCAATTCATTTCTAACGACCTACCGAATTACAATTTTGATTTTTTTTTTTTTTAAGATTGAAAACTATGTTAAACAGGGTTCAGGATACATGCAGAAATAGAAACAATTCCATTTACTGAGTTAGCTTGGATCACTCTCTAAAATAAAGTCTAAGTAACAAGGTAATTCTGGCTAGGTGAATTGATAGATCTGAAAATGATGAATCCAGCATTATATCTTATCCTTTCGGTGCAAGTTCCTGTCTTTTATGTTAAACACTAGTGCTGTGCTTCTGCGTTCGCAAATGAAGACAGCGTGAAGAACCCGTGAAAGGTTTTGAATTTGAATTTTTATTCGTGAATGGTTTTCAATTTGAATTTTATAAAATTTTAATTTTATAAAATCGGAAATCGGAAATAGAAAAAGAATCCCATTTATTGAGCTATTTTAGATCATTCTGAAATAAATTTGTAATAAATAAAGTGTAAAAAAATAAAGTGTAAGTAACAAGGTAATTTTGGGTTGGTGAATTAATAGATCTGACAATGAATAATCCAGCAGTATAAGTATCTTATCCTTTCAGTGCAAGTTGCAGTCTTTTGTGTTCAATCCTAGTGCAGTACTGTTGTCTTCGTGATTGAAGACAGTTTGAGGACTTCGCGAATGGTTTTATATTGTACTCGTTTCTTAACTTTCGAAATGTATCACAATTTGTATTAAAGGATACAATTTGTTTATGTAATTAGAACAGCAAACAAGCAAGTATAGGGCTGGAACTATAATTGAATTTGTGTGAGTCTTTTTTTAATTTTTTTTGTAATAATAGTGAAAATAATAATAATATTAATAATAATTTTTATTGAGTAACTAACTTATATTTTGTAAACAAAATCTTCACACTGTATATGTACCGTGCTTAAACTATGCGCATACTTTATCGCTAGCCATAGAAATTGACCCCAACTTTCCAATACTTGCTAAACACTGATCACTCACTATAATCACCAGCCATATTTCAAAAAATCTATACTCTCCGTGCAATTCCAGGAAATAATTTTACTATTCTCTAAATATTCAGTTTATTTTAATTATTATCTTCTAGTAATCTTGATTTTTATACTTCATTTTTCTTATTGTTAATGTCTTAAAAGTAAAATACACTGTTCAAAAGACTTTTAGTTTCCAATAAAAAACAGTCGATGCAATAGACTTTAGAAGGTTTGCGATAAAGGGGATGGGGCAGTAGCAAAGCTTCTGTTTGTGGTTACTTCTGTTTTTTTTTACTTTGAATTAAGTCTTTTTTTACTCGTTTTGAGATATAGTTATTCATTTATATCAGTATCTGTTATCTTTATGTTTGATGTGAATATTTATTTTAATTTCTGTCCGTTTTTGGGTTTCATTTATCCTTTGATAGTAATTTCTGGTTCGTTAAGATTGGATTATTATACGATTTTCAATAATTCCTTATTTCTTAATTTTTAATAAGGCTCTTTGTTTTTCTTCGAAAACCTTCTTTTAGAAAAGTTTTTTTTTTACTTAGTTATCTTATACGCTCCAATTTTTTCTAAATTTATTATTCATTTAGTATTTAAGCTGCGACTTTCAACTATAGAAAACTATGTGTCTGTGATTGTGTGGCAAATCTTTGAAAAACACACAATCGTTCTAAAGGCCTGACTTTAGCGCTGGAGAGCCGTATCAGACTTCAGCCCATATGGAAAAATTCCATATGGATATGGATATGGAAAATGGATATGGAATATGGAAAATGGATATGGAAAAATTCCATATGGTTTCATTAATTTTCTTCTTTCAATGTTTACCTTTTCTTTGTCCGATTCTCTGGCTTCTAACATGAGTTGTACCAAATCTGGAATGGTTGGCTTCCATGTTTTCCTTCTGGCGATTTCACTTGTTAGTTTCTTGCGAATACTTCCCTTGATTCTTCCTACAAAAAAAGTCCTTGCAAATAATCGTTTTGATGAAGCTAAGTTCATGACAGTATCAACAGGAAGTGATAAGAGCAGAAAATCCCCAAAGACATTTAACGCTAGCTAGAACGAAATTTAGAACATCTCTGCAATAAGGGGGAAGAAGAAATGTTGCAGAAAATAATACTAAATCAATGTTCAAAAATGAGGTTGTTAAAACAACCTCATCAATAGGTTAAAACTTCTATTAGCCTGCAATATGGTCTCTTTTTCTTTCTTTTTTGTTATTTTCTAATCCTGGAGCCCCTCTTTTCAGCGGTACCAACATCTTTACTAATCAAAGCCAATAACTAGATTTGTAACACCTACACACAAAAAACCTTAACCAGTTAAAAAGAATATCAGACTTTGGGTGGTTAATGCTTGACAGACTTAATTTTGACAC
>JAQQPU010003072.1:41030-51810 GCA_029168905.1 Artemia sp. Kazakhstan ARC1039 | reverse complement strand
ATATCAGACTTTGGGTGGTTAATGCTTGACAGACTTAATTTTGACACATCCTACCACCAAATGACCTACAAATGAAACATCTACAGATTCAACTCACACAACTTGAAGATGGCACTGCAGTGGGTACGGAAATGCCTCATTAAACTTCCCAGACCGAGGATAAATCTGGACGGGACAACAGAAAAAAAAATGTAAACTGAGGTCTTTAACACTTCATCTTTAAATAAAACCTTCCTCAAAGATCTAGTCTTACTTGCACGTCCCCCTCCGTAGTTGACATTGAACCGAATGTTTCGCTCCCTAAGATGCATTGAAAGAATAATACCCAGTAGCAAAAGGTGCTAACCTCGCTTTGTCAAAGATCATCATTGAAGATGGCAATGGAAAAAATATAGATATATTGAATTTCAAATAGCTGAACCTTATCCTTTTTAAATGTTAGTATCATCATCAGTGCGGGTTAAAATGGGAATATCATCATATAGATGGACACTAAAGTAGTAGTAGCGTTTGTATCTAACTTTTCTAATAGTTTCTTCTAATGTCTCTTCTAACTCTTCTAACTTTTTGGAGTCATATTATTGCAGCTACTCTTTATTATAATGACTCTTATGTCAGTCTGTTATGCCTTTTTGTTTGTAATCGCTACGTAACTGCATGGAGGCAAAACTTCTTACCCTGAAATGTATTGGAACAAAGAATATAATAAAAAAGAAAACAGTATTTACCTCAGCTTAAAATGCGTTTCAGCAACTAGTGAATCCGTACACCAACTAGGAAAAGTTGCAAGCTCCTTATGGACAAAGATGCCACATAGTCTATCAGCATAATTTTATTTTCAAGTTTCTAAATTTTCTCAGACTTTTCAGATTTTCTCAGAATTTCTCATTCAGAATTTCTCAGATTTTCTCGGACTTTTAATCCGAATTCAACGTCTGCATTTAAAAGTGAAGTTTTTAAGCATTTGGAGTCTTTTAAATGATGTATCTCATGAAAGATATCAGAACTTGCAGTATAATGTTGTTGAACCTATTTGATAGTATAGATCATTCAGTCGCTTTTCGTAACTATACAAATATAGATAAACCCAGCTAAAAATAAAAGAAAGGTATAACATTAGATAGAAGTTTATCTCTTAATCGGCCATAGTCTAACAACAAATTCGTAATTGAAATTCCTATCGTTGTCTTAAAATGTGATTGCCCAATCCTTCTCAATTCTTAATTAAATCTCCCTTAACTGCCTTTTATACCTTTTTCCCTAATTCTTCTGATCAAGTAAAAGGTGAACTAATTTGCAGAAGGTCCTTTTATCATTGAACTAATGAAACTTTTCACTTGATCAATCTTCACCCTGAAAAATGAAATCTCAAAACCTCCAAAGAATTTATTCATCTTGCTAACCTTTTCATCTAGGACTCTTAAATCATCACCATAATCTAAGTCTAGGAGAGAGTCTAAGCCACTTTATTCCATGCTCTCCCATAGCCTTTGCTGTGCTTCTTAGGACAAAATTCTTCAAAAGGATCCATTTAAAGAGGGAAAGAACGCATCCATGCTTAACTACTGATTCAATACGAAACCAGCTACTAACCTCATATTGTACCTTAACCACAACAATGTTGTTCTCATACATAACACTAATCATTGTAGTAATCTATAAAACTGTAAAATCTATACCATCCTTCTAATTATTTTAGTAATCTATAAAACCGTCCTCTCAGAACTTATTCTCACTTGGAATTTACTACCCGTATTAGATATGGAAGAATTGTTCATATACTCAAATGCATTGGAAACCAATAAGAGGTAAACCCACTAGCAAAAGATGCCAGCACACATCGTCGAGGATTGTACAAGAAGGGATTGAAAAGAAATATATATATTGGCTCTGTAAAAATTTGAACCTTATACTATTTAATCGTTGGTGTCGTTACGAATTAAAACTTAAAATATCATTGTATAGAGCCTAATAGTAAGTTAATATCAATCTACCCTGAACTGCAACTACCTTCTGCTATAATAATTGCGAAACCCTGCCATTAAGAATAATTATTATTTGTAATCACCATGTAGATATATGGAGGTAAATTTTTTCCCTCGAATTTGTGGGAAACAAAAGAAATTTGTGGGAAATAAATTACTTGTGCTAGTCTAACATGTATATCGAAAACGAGCAATAGGGGTACCAAAGATAAAAATTTTGAAGCCCGACGTCGAAAAATATGACCACGGTCTAACTAGCAAAAGTTATTTGAAGTCCCTTAATTGTCTTAGATTTTCAGTCCAAAATTTTTCTCTCATTATAGACATTAAATTAAAGTTGTTAACCCCTCTAAACCTCTTATATGGCATATCTCATGAAAATTCTCAAAACTCGCAATAAGATAATATCAAATCTGGTTGGTTCTAAAAAGCTGTGTGTTGCTTTTCATAATTATACTTCAATTTAGAAACGCTTATAAAAATAAGAGTATGGTACACCAGTCAATAGAAGTCCATAGCCCGACATTTCTGAAGGCAAGAGTCGTCTAACAGCTAATTCTTATTTAAAAATACCCCACATGTCTCTGAATTTTACTTTTCAAATTCTTATGTCATATATAAGGTAAACTGATTTGCAGAAGTTCCCAATAAGAAGACTACCGTGCTCTAGCAATCTATTCTTACTTGCACGGTTCACTCCAGAGTGGACGAGAAAACCAATTTTTCCTATCCCCTAACACATCGGAAAGAATTAACAGGTACATCAATCAGCAAAAGATACTAGTCCTTACATCGCAAAGATAACCAAGGCGTAAAGACAATCGTCACTTATTAATCCTTCATTTGCCTTAATATTTCAAATATATTTCTCTTTTAGGATGTATCACAGGCAGCGCAATATCGCTGCCTAAGTAAAGAACGATGTGGGCTAAATGTATTATTAATTTTTTTTTTTCATGGTCTTAGACCAGGGCACTTCGTATCGAAGGAGTTGTCATAGAAACTTCTAAAAGAGCTCATTCAATTGGAAATTGGAGTGACTAGTGCCCTTTTTAATAGTCGAAAGTGATTGGAGGGCAACTAGCCCCCCCACGCCCATCATTCCCCCAAACACATCCAAACAAAATTTTGAGATAGCTATTTTGTTCAGCGTAGTTGACTTCCAGTTATAAAATATATTTTTGAGGAGGACATTCCCCCTCAACCCTAAGGACAAGGCTTTTAAGTTATGCCCTGGGGGCAAATAAGAACGATGTTAGCACAATGGCACAATTTTTTCCTTTAGAGCAGGGCACTTCATATCGAAGAAGTTGTCGAAGAAACTTTTACAATGGCTCATGCAATTGGAAATTGGAGTGACTTGTGCCCTTTTTAATAGTCTAAAATGAGTGGAAGGCAACTAACACCCCTTCCACGTCCACCATTTTTCGAAACACATCCAATCAAAATTTTGAGATAGCTATTTTGTTCAGCGTAGTTGATTGCAAGATAAAAATTGTGTTTTTAAGGAGGAAACTCCCCCACAGCCTTCAGGGCAAGGGTTGTAAGTTGTACCCTGGGGGTATATAAGGTTCTTATAGAAGACTTTGTCGTAGAAACTTCAAAAAAGGGTCATTCGATTGGAAATTCAAAGGGCTAATGCCCTTTTTAATAGTCGAAAGTGATTGAAGGGGAATTAACCCCCCTCTCACGTCCACCTTTTCCCAAAACACATCCAATCAAAATTTTGAGATAGCCATTTTATTCAACGTATTGTTAAGTTCTGGAAATTAGGTCTTTGAAGACAACCCCTGCCCTCAGGGCAAGGGTTGTAATTTATGCCATGGGGGCATATAAGGTTTTTATAGAACGAGTTTTCGCAGAAACTTCAAAAGGGCTCATTCGGTTGGCAATTGAAATGGTTAGTGCCTTTTTTTATAGTTGAAAGTGATTGGAAGGCAACTAACACCCCTTCCACGCCTACCATTTCTCCAACCACATCCAATCAAAATGTTGAGATAGCCATTTTGTTCCACGCAGTTTAAAGTTCAGGAAATTATACCTTTGATTCGGACACTTCCCCCCCCCCCCAGAGTCATCAGGGCAAGGGTTATAAGTTATGTCCGGGGGCATATAAGGTTTTTATTGAAATCTTTGTCATAAAAACTTGCAAAAAGGGCTCATTCGATTGGAAATTCAAAGGGCTAGTGCCCTTTGAATATACATATACTGATATTTAGTAATCAAAATGTGAATTATTAGATCTATTAAAGTTATAACAGTGAAAACATTTATATATTTTTCAGTAAAGTGCAAATTATGTTCTGGCCTTGGGAAGGCTTAGGGATTTTGAGCCCAACTTATGTTAATTTATGCTCGTTTTGAGTTTGACTCTGTTATTTATTCTAATTTCTGTTCGTTTTGGGTTTCATTTATTTATCGATGCTGATTTGTGGTAGTTTCACGCTTGGTAGATTATTTGATTTTTTACTCATTTTTGTTTAATGGAGTTCTTTACTTTTCTTTGGAAAACTTTTTTTGTGGAAAAAGTTTTTTTAATCAATCATGACACTAAAGCTGTCAGCCCGTATAAGCTTTTAAAATGTGGTATCGTTTGAACAGATTTTTGTACGGAAGAACTAATGTCATACACCTGATCAATGTATCAAAGATTATTAGTCGGCGTTGAAAAAATTACTTTGACTTACTTACTTGACTTATGTCTCCTGCCGGACGCTGCTCGGCGTAGAGAGTGACGTCTGCCTCGTCCATCCACTTCGGTCCATGGCAAGCGTTTGCACATCGCTAAACCTGATATTTGCCATCGTCAGGAACTCGGACAGGCTGTCAGACCATAGTTTTTTCGGTCGGCCGCGAGGTCGCTTCCAACCGGCTTTGACAGGGTCGAAGTCATGGATCGTTTTCGCAGGTATGTGTGGAGGCATTCGAAGTAGGTGTCCGAACCATCGTAATGTTCACTCGGCTGCTTGGGTCGAAAACCGAGACTGCTTGGTGAGCTGCAGCAGCTTCTCATTGCTGACGAAGTCGAGCCATCATAGACCTTCGATCCTCCTCAGGCTCTTTGACTGAAAGACATCAATTTCCTTGAGGGTTGCGGCTGAAGCTTGCCACGTTTCAGCTCCATAGAGCATCACAGAGCCGACGAGGGCGTTGAAAATCCGCAGCTTCGTTGTACGACTGATGTTTGGTTTTCGCCAGAGGTGATGGTTCAGTCTCCCCATGGCAGAAGACGCCTTGGATATTCTCGCTTGTAGTTCAGAAAGAAGCGAGCCATCTGAAGAAATTATAGAGCCCGGTAGGTGAACCTTTGGACAACTTCGATACTAGTGGTGCTATCCAGGCTAACTGAAGGATTGGCAGCAGAGGAGAATGGGTCTATGGCCATAATTTTCGTTTTAGTCCAGTTTTTCTGCAGTCCTACCTTTGCTGCCTCTTCTTGTAAGATTTGAAGCGCTTCCAGCAACTGCTCCATGAAGTCCGCCAGAATGGCCTTGTCATCGGCAAAATCAGCATCTGTAATGACACGATCTCCAAACTTGAGTCCAAAGCTGAGACGTGAGGTAGTCCTTGTAATAACGTAGTCTATGATGACATTGAAGAGCTCTGGCGCCACTGCACATCCTTGGCGCACTCCTGTCGTGATTTGGAAGATCGGGCTGCGCCGGCCGTTCACTTGAACACAGGTCTCCGTCCCATGGTGTTGAGCTTTGAATAGTCTGCAGTATTTCTCAGGGAGGCCTGTCGATTCTAGAATCCGCCAAAGAGCTTCTCGGTCCACTGAGTCGAACGCAGCACGGAAGTCGACGAAGGTAATAAAAGCTTTTTGTCGGAACTCCGTGGATTTTTCTATGATTTGTCGGATCGTAAAAATCTGCTCGATGGTTGAACGGTCCGACATGAAACCAGCTTGCTCCGGTCGCCGGATTTTACGAATGATATTTTGACATCGATCTTGCAGGACCATTGAGAAAAGTTTTCCCGGGACAGACAGTAGGGTTATTCTACGGTAGTTCGAGCAGTCGCTTCTAGAGCCTTTCCTCTTCCACAAAGGTATAATGACACCCTTCTGCCAATCTTCGGGAATTATCTCGGTTTGCCAGATTGTAGAGAACAGGGTGCGGTATCAAGTTCATCAACCTGGCCTCAGGTCCCCACTTTCTGCAGAAATAAAAACGAGAAAAAGTGGAGGCTAGAAACTCATGACTTTTTTTTACGAAGCTCAAGTTTCAGATCTAGAAGAAACACACACAGCAAAAGAAAGTCTTGCTCCTTCTATATAATAATCTGACCGATAATATTTCCCTGTATTTTTAAAACCCTGGAAAACTAGCGCTTTAATGAAAGCATAAAACCAACCAAAAAAATACAATATTCTCATAGAGTAAAGCTCCCGAATAGTCTACAGAAAATAAAAGATTATTTCATAAGGTTATCAATTCTAAGTCATTGGCGATGATATAAGTGAGTTTTAGTTTATACTTTAAATTGTCTATAATACTCAACCAAGCTCAAGAAAAGAGAATTATAACAGTAATACTTACCAAATGGAGTAAAAGGTGTGAGGTAAGCGATTATAGGCTCAATCAGTGGAAAATAAACAGCAAGCATAGTTGGGAAATTCATTGATCCCTGAAACATCTTAGAGACGTTTACGTAGAACCAGTCGAGAGGGTTTTTAATTGGGTGAGTTTCTGTCGCCAGTGCAGTCATAGAGATGATTTCAGATGTGAAGCGCGCAAAGAGTTCATGAATGTTTATGGATTCATCTTTCTTCCTTGAATCCTACGAAAATTTCAAAACAGAAGTATAAGAAAATATTAATATGAAAGAGAATTATATAAGGTAATATAAAGAAGCATAAAAATCAATAAATGAAATCTCAAAATTCACAAACCAGAGAAAACAATAAAGACAGTATAATAGCCAGTGCTCTTTTATCTCACAGTTACTTAGTCTGAGCGGCTCTTGGAATACTTTAAAAAATTTCAAAATTATTTGAAAAATTGTTTTTGGACTTTATCTTATCATTTTGTGAATCCTGAAGTGCTGATCCTCCATGAGAACTCAAACACAATATTCTTCGACGTTCTAAAACGTCCGCTTTCAAGGAGCGGACTCAGATCACATCTTTGTAGTAGCTGAAATGCGAGCTAAACTAAAAGCTCAGAAACAGAAAGACAAGAAGGTTTCCAAACAATTTGACAGCGACAAGTTTAAGGATCGGGATATACGCAGAGGTTTCTGCATATCTCGGCAAAACAGATTTGAAGCCTTAAATACACTTAACGATGTCACAGATGTAGAATGTATCTGGGCCTCCGTCAAGAAAACGTACCAAGAGGTGGCCGAGACAACCAAAGGATTCAAGAAAAGAAAAAAGAAGAGTGGATATCTGATAACAACTTAGAATACATAAATAAACGAAAGGAAACCAAAACAGCGATCCTGAGATCATCGATCCTTGATCAAAAGAATGGCTACAACTCCACTATAATGATGAAGATAAAGCTGTCAAAAGAAGTGCAAGAAGAGACAAGAGAAAAATTATTGAGGAGAAAGCGGCACTTGCTGAAGAAGCTGCAAAAACAGAGGACTCGAAAATGGTATATCGTTTGACAAATGAGATAGTCGGTAAGAAAGCAAACCGGTAATCTACTACTACTACTACTACTACTAACAAGTCACCGCAGCACTAAGCTGCCTGAGGCCAACACAGCTACGCACGCTCCTCCTCAATCCCAATCAATTCAAAGCCTCCCTTTTTACACCCGCCCATGAAGTTTTTATTTCCTTTAAATCTTTCTTTATGACGTCCTCCCACCCCAAACGAAGACAACCTGCATTCCGTTTAGCCCTAGACGGTTGGTCGAAAAGAACAATCTTCGGTATTCTGTCATCCTTCATCCGCACAACGTGCTCTAGCCACTTCAACCTTTCTTTCATTATAGTCCTAGAGAGCGGTAATGAACCACATTTTACGTATATCCTATTGTTTGAAATACGGTCAATCAGCTGAGTATCCAGAACAATCCTTAAGCAGTTCCTCTAGAAAACATTTAGCAAATCTTCATCCACTTTTCGGAGCGTCCATGCTTCAGAGCCATATCTGACGATTGTCATCACTGTAACTTCTAATATTCTAAACTTGGTTTGCAGACTTATCTTCCTATTCTTCCAAACTTTTTTTAATTGTGAAAAAACACAATGAACCTTGGCTATTCTACTTATGACATCATCACTGATCCCACCATATTTACTAATAATAGTACCAAGGTAAGTGAAGCTGTCCACCTGATCAATCTTTTCATTACCCAAATTCACCTTTTCATCTTCACTTATTCCTAGTCTTAGTGACTTAGTCTTCTTAACATTAATTTTCAACCCTGTTCTAGCACCCTTAACTCGCAAAACCTCTAAAACTTCATTCAGTTTGCTCAAACTTTCATCTAGGATGCTTAAATCATCAGCATAATCTAAGTCCAGGAGACTTTTTCCTCCCCATTCGATTCCGTGTTCTCCCATAGCCTTTACTGTGCTCCTTAAGACCAAGTCCATCAAAATAATCCATATAAAGAGGGATAGAACACAACCCTCCTTAACTCCTGATTTAACAGAAAACCAGCTCCTAACCTCATTTCCTACCTTAACCGCAGCAGTGTTATTCTCGTAATTAGCACTAATTACTTTAATGTATTTATCCGGTATACCATACAAGGATAAAACCTTTACTAAAGCTCTTCTATCAACAGAATCGAACCCTTGCTCATAATCTATAAAACTGAGGACCAAAGTTGTTTGAAAACTCAGGCACTTCTCAGTTATTAACCTAAGAGTGAAAATTTGGTCGAAACATCCTCTACCTTTCCTAACACCGCACTGTTCTTCTCTTAAAGCTTTGTCTACGGCATCTCTCAATCTAAAAAGTGTCATATTACTAAGTAATTTACTACCTACAGAGACCAGACTAATCCCTCGGTAATAACCACACTCGCTTTTATAACCCTTCTTATAAAGTAGCTTAATTAAGGTTTTCCTAAAATCATTAGGTACTTCCCCTTTTTTTAAAATCATATTCATAATCTTCAGTAACTTATTTCTAACCTCAGAGCCACCATATTTAAGAAACTCATTTACTACCCAATCAGCACCTGGAGCCTTATTATTTTTTAGTCCTTTTAGTACTGTCGCTAAATTTTCCTCACAAAACAAAATCTTCCTTCACATCCAATGTATCACAAACTTTTACATTTTCCTCTATATCTCTTCCTTCAACTCTATCTCGGTTAAGCAAATTCTCAAAATATTCGTCCAATCTCTCTTTAGTTTTTTTCTTATCGCTAATTGTGGCCCCATTCCTATCTTTAACTGGGCCAAGTCCGCATTGACTACTCCCTCTCAATTTGTTAACATGCCAGTACAATATTTTACTATTATGCCGTCTAGCTGCATCTTCCAGATCCTCGGCAATTTTATTCATGGCCTCCACTTCACACCTCCTTAGTTCATATTTTAATACTTTCTCCACCTTCTTTACATTCCTTTTGTTTTCATATGATCTATTACTAAGGTAATTCTGGTACAAGTCCTTTCTCCTTTCTATCAAACATTAAGCCTTTTCTCTAATATTCTTAGCTGCAGTCTTAGCTTTCTTCCCTAAGACACTTTCAGCAACTTCACAAATTATTTTCTAGAATTATTCCAACAATCTTCCCCATTGTCAAATTTTAAACTCTCAAGTTTAGTATTCAACTATTCCTGGAAAGAGTCTCTCAAATTAATATCCTGGAATCTACCAACATCATAACTTCCCGGGAGGTAGTTACCCTTCCAATATTTAAGCTTTAAATTAACCCTTGACACTACTAGATGGTGATCTTTACTTTTAACATCAATAACGGCACTCCTATATACACTAGTATCTTGTATTGATCCTGCCAGTCTTCGGTTTACAATAAAATAATCAATAAGGTTTGCTGTCGTACCGTCACGTGAATACCATATTAACTTATGAGCCATTTTATGACCAAACTCCATATTGGTTATACCTAGATTGTTATACCTACAAAAATGCAAAAGTCTGTATCCATTACTGTTTTCTTTTCCTACACCAAATTTACCTAGACAAGGATTCCATCTATCCCTATTGCTACCAACCTGGGCGTTAAAATCTCCCAGTAAAAACATCATATTTCTACTTGGAACACTGTCTATTTCTTCCTGTAACTGTAAGTAAAACTCATCTGAGTCACTAGTATCTCCGTCAGTCGGTTCATTAAATGAGCAATTAGTATTCTATTATTAATACCTTCCCAGCCTAAACAAGACTTGGCAGCTTCCTTATTCATCACGAGCCCTACTCCTTGTCTATGTACCCCACCCTTCCTGCCTGAGTAAACATGTTCTACATCACCTAATTTTATACTTCCTACCCCTGGGGTATGAGTTTCTGAAATTCCTAATAAATCCAGTTCGAATCGTCTGAATTAGTCAGTCAAAATGTCGATACGATAGTCATTGTTTAACGTCGTAACGTCATCTCTAATATAAGATAAAAATGGAAAGCTAATTTCTAACCCCCAGAAAGTTAATGAGAGATGGGCGTCAAATTTCGAGAAAATATAGAATAGACCCCAACCTGACGACCGAGAAATAGTACCTGACACACTGTTTTTACAAATTGACGCAAGTGCTGACCCTCCTCAAGCTAATGTTAAAGATAATCATTAAATTAGGGTAGATATTGGTTTCACATTAGTTTTGCAAGCTAATGTTGAAGTGAATCAATAAATCTAGGC
>JAQQPU010003072.1:27657-40819 GCA_029168905.1 Artemia sp. Kazakhstan ARC1039 | reverse complement strand
TAGGCTAGATATTAGTTTTACAAAAGTTTTGCAAGCTAATGTTGAAGTGAATCCATAAATTAGGCTAGATATTAGTTTCATATTAGTTTTGCAAGTTAATTTTGAAGTGAATCAATAAATCTAGGGTAGATATTAGTTTTACATTAGTTTTGCGCGCTAATGTTGAAGTGAATCATTAAGTTAGGCTAGATATCGGTTTTATATTAGTTTTGCAAGCTAATGTTGAAGTGAATCAATAAATTAGGCTAGATATTAGTTTTACATTAGTTTTGCAAGCTAATGTTGAAGTAAATCAATAAATTAGGCTAGATATTAGTTTTATATTAGTTTTGCAAGCTAATGTTGAAGTGAATCAATAGATTAGGCTAGAGATTAATTTTACATTAGTTTTGCAAGCTAATTTTGAAGTTAAATAATAAATTAGGCAAGATATTAGTTTTACATTAGTTTTAAAAGCTAATGTTGAAGTAAATCAATAAATTAGGCTAGATATTAGTTTTACATTAGTTTTGCAAGCTAATGTTGAAGTGAATCAATAAATTAGGCTAGTCATTAATTTTACATTAGTTTTGCAAGCTAATGTTGAAGTTAATTAATAAATTTGGGCTAGACATTAATCTTACATTCCTTTTACAAGCTAATGTTGAAGTGAATCAAATAAATTTGGCTAGATATTAGTTGGCCTCCCCTAGTCAGTTCAGCGTATCCCCAGGTGGCAATTGGGGAATACCCTACAGATATGTAGGGTACCTCCACAGAAGGTACGGAACAAGGGGGGACCTTGTCCCTTGGGGTCCATAATAAAAACTGGGGCACCCTCGCCCGGAGTCATAAATACAGGCGGAGGAGGAAGAAGGCCCATCAAATATACACTCAAAAGGACCCACTGGTTTGTCCACAAGTCCCAGGAGTTACAAACCTTCTCCCAGTAATGGGTTAAATTGCATGGTGATGCAGAACACCATTGTGGGAGGATCATCTATAGGAGGACAACTGCGGCAGGGCGTAAGGTCCAGGTCTATGGAAAACGGCCTCTGCAAAGGGCTGCCTCAACCCTTTCAGGGTACTTGCAAGACAGGGGACATTGCGGTCAACTCTATTCCTACTTGACGAGTGGCAACCCTCGAGGAAATTATAGCCTAGTAAACAACACAGCATTCGCACGGGGTTCAGACTAATGGATAATTCTTCTGGGCTTGGTATGTTTTTACGGTTGTTTTCGGGCTGAAAAACCTCTTCCTAGCTAATTTATCTATTATGGACTGCCTCCCCATAGTAGCATAATATTTGTAGGCATGAATATATAATGAGTCGGAGGTAATAGGCTTCAGATTGTCTGTGCAGGATTTCGACTCTTGTTGATACAAGAGCATCGCCAAGTGCTGAAAACCATGTTGTGACCAAGATAGGCCCAGGATTGCACAAAACCCCCATTCATGGAGGTCCCAAGGACTTCTTGCTGTCCGGTTCTAGGCCGGCTTAATCACTTCAGTGTAGACTTGAGAAGATTTGTGATCCCCGTCCTGCACTGGTATCCAGGATCATTGCTTTTCCTGAGGCGAAAATAATTTTAATCATTTAATTGGAACTTGGAATGTTACGACGTAAAAAAATGAGTATCGTCTTGACATTTTGACTGACGAATTCAGACGATTTGAACTGGATTTATTAGTAGTTTCAGAAACTCATATCCCAGGGGTAGGAAATATTAAATTAGGTGATATAGAATTTGTTTACTCAGGTAGGAAGGATGGGGACATAGATAGGGAGTAGGGCTCAAAATGAATAAGGAAGCTGCTAAATGTTAATTAGGCTGGGAGGGTATTAATAATAGAATACTAATTGCTCATTTTATGACTAAAAAGTTCAGAGTATCAGTTATAGTAGTATAAGCCCCTGTAGAACCGACTAACGGAAATACTAGTGAATCAGATGAATTTTACTTACAGTTAGAGGAGCAAATAGACAGAGTCCCAGGTAGAAATATGATGTTTTTACTGGGAGGTTTTAACGCCCAGATTGGTAGAAATAGGGATAGATGGTTTCCTAGGATAGGTAAATTTGGTATAGGAAAAGAAAACAGTAATGGATACAGACTTTTGCAATTTTGTAGGTATAACAATCTAGTTATAACCATGACGGTGTTTGGTTATAAAATGGCTCATAAGTTAACATGGTATTCACGTGATGGTAAGACAACAAACCTTATTGATTATGTTATTGTAAACCGAATACTTGCAGGATCAATACAAGATACTAGTGTATAGAGGAGTGCCGTTATTAATGTTAAGAGTAAAGATCACCATCTAGTAGTGTCAAGGGTTAATTTAAAGCTGAAATATCGGAAGGATAACTACCTCCCGGGAAGTTATGATGTTGGTAGACTCCAGGATAAGAATTTGAGTGAAACTTTCCAGGAACAGTTGAATACTAAACTTAAGAGTTGAAAATTTGATAATGTGGAAGATGGTTGGAATAGTCTTAGAAAAATAATTTGTGATGTTGCTGAAAATGTCTTAGGGAAGAAAGCTAGAATTTACTGCAGCTAAGAATATTAGTGAAAAAGCGTTATGTTTGATAGAAAGGAGGAAGGACTTGTACAAGAATTACCTTATGAATTCTAGTTAGACTTTTAAAGAAGGGTTGGTGCCCTAATATGTGGCAATTGGAGAGGTATCAATCTAACGTCGGTTCGTAGAAAATTATTAGCCACAGCCATATTGCATCGCCTAAGAGCAGCCCGTGATTCGCGCCTTAGGGATGAGCAGTGTGGATTCCAGCCTGGTAAATTCTGTTCCGATCTAATTTTCATCCTCAGACTAATGGTGGAGAACTCTAGAGAATGAAAAACAAAGCTCTACCCACTGTTCATCAATTTTGAAAAAGCGTTTGAATCTATTAACCAAGGTATTTTATGGAAGATTTTAAAGTATTATGGAGTATCTGAAAAACTAGTCAAAATTATAATAGCTCTTTACGAATGTAGCAAATTCTGTGTTAGAACTGAAAACAGGGAGACATGGTTCTTTGGGATAATGTCTGGTGTTAAACAGGGATGCGTTCCTTCTCCGTTTTCGTTTCTAATCATACTGGACTACGTTCTATGGCAATCATCAGGTTGTGGAATAAAGTTTAGCAGCAGACAGATCTCGGATCTCAACTTCGCAGATGACTTGGTTCTCCTAGAAGAAGTAAAACAACAACTGCAGCTGCTACTTGACACCATAATTGATAAGGCCGAGAAAGTAGGAATGACCGTAAACGTGGATAAGTCAAAGAGTATAGCCATATCTAACTCACCGCTGATACTGAGATGCAAGGATAAAGATATTCAAAAGCTTCAGGAATTCAAATACCTCGGGAGTTGTATTAAACATGATGGCGAAATCAAAAGTGCAATAAAAAGGACAATAGGACAAGCAACTTCAGCTTACAACAAACTAAAAGCAAATTGGCGTAGTAGTGAATGCTCACTACGCTTAAAGCTACCTCTTCTAAACAGTAACGTGATGTCCATTCTCCTTTACGCTAGCGAGTGATGGAAACAAAATTTACAGCTGGAAAAGCGTGCCCAAGCGTTTGAGAATATGTGCCTTAGAAGAATCCTGAACATACCGTGTCAGGAGAATGTTACGAATATAGAAGTTCGTCAAAAAACTGGTCAGCCTCTTATTACCGATCTTCTAAAGCAAAAGAGATGGACCTACTTTGGTCATGTCATTCGAATACCTGGGGACCGACTTCCAAAAACCGTATAGGAGTGGTGCCCAGAGGGGAGGCGTAAAAGAGGTCGACCGAAATATACCTTGAGACAACAGTACGACCTCGACTTTAGGACAGCAGAACTATCACTTCGACCGCAATGAGACGACATCACTGCTACACCTCCACTCCGAGAAGTCTGGTGAGGATTTGTAGACGCCCTATGCGCCACACCTGGCCCTGGCGGAACTAAGGTCTAAGGTAAGAGGTATCGACCTAACCTCAAGTTATCTTATAAAGTGGAAATAGAACTACGTGCTAAGAATCTCTTGAAGCAGTAGTTAACTAAATCTATTTCGTGATGTTGGACAGACTGTCTTCAGTTTTGTCGGAAAGATATTTTCTTTTTCACAGCAAATCTTTGTTGCAAAATAATACAACTGTTCACGCATCAACTGTCTTGCAAAATAGTACACTATATCTTTATCATTCCAATTCGTTCTTTTTTTGCATATATATATATGATCATACCGACATTATTTCTAGTGTAAATACTTTGAACCAATTTAAAAAAAATTGAAAAATTTTGAATATATAAAGCAAAAATTGAAATTTTTTGGATATGACTTTGTAGGTACAGCCCTTCCCTCCAGGAAAAACCAAGATTATTTCCAGTAAATAATAAAAAAATGTAACGAAATAAAAAAAAATATTCAAGCAAATTTGAAGTCATAATAATTAATTGTTATCATTTCTTAAGTGAGTTGGTTTCCTATAATCAGAGGGAGTATTTTTTATTCTTTTTTAAAGAGACTTGACTCCCTCCCCCATAATTTTTTCAGATACACAAAACGTAATAAAAATGCTTATAGTTAAACATTTGATGTGTTTTTTTTAATTTTTCTTGCAATCCTTTCTCCCCAAAAATACCCATTCCCAATAAAAATCCTGGATATGGTCCTGTTCAGAATATATTAAATGAAAAAAAATTATCGGTTGGAAGCCTTAGGACTAATAATATTTGGTGGTAGATGCCAGGGATCACCAGCGACGATAAGCGAGTTTTGCACGCAGTTTAAAGAGATTGCATACCTTCTATATATTTCTTTAAATTAAATAAAAAAAGCAAGCTATTTTTTAACTGAAAGTAAGGAATGACATTAAAACTTAAAACGAACAGAAATTATTCAGTACTTGGAAGGGGCTGTCCCTCCTCAACGCCTCGCTCTTTACGCTAAAGTTTGACTCTGTCTCACAACTCTATTTTTTAAAACAATAACAAAACTTTAGCGTAAAGAGCAAAGTACTGAGGAGGGGACAGCGTCAAATGTCATTTTTGAATTCTTGATCAGCATGCCTAAGACTCTAGGCAGGCATGCCTTTCCAAACACTAACCTGACAAGTATGTGTCCAATAAGAGAGTCATGCATACTCCTGCCATTTACCCATGCCCCAGCCATTTAAACATTTGCCTCTAAATTACTAAGACTATCTGTTTTGGCTTTTCTCTGTCTACAATTAGCCTTGTCTTGATACACCCTATATAACCTAATGCAAAATACTTGATAACTTCAATTCAAGTTATCAAGTTTTGATACCTATCAAATATGGAATAATTTCTGTTTGTATAATTCTGTATGTATAATTTCTGGTGGAAACAGAAGTTATTTCAATAATGGTTTTCAAAAATATGTACGTATTGAATTTCAGATATCCAGAAGTTTCTGCAATTTGTCCTGGGGAAAGGAATGTGAAAATACTCTTGAACAAATTTAACATGGGTCACCGGCTTGATGTTCTATCAGTATCAATTGAACTCAGTAATTAGTCATTCACCTTCAAAATTACACCAGCCAATACCAGTAAACAGCTTGATTCACTATCTCGCAGCATCAGACCATAACCAGTATCTAAAGACTACGAGAATCTACCTTCAAAAAATGGACAAGCTATCGGTTTGTCACCCAGAAATTTACAGATCTTTTTGTGACGATGGCCTTTATGCGATATTAATTAAAAAAACTTTTTCCACAAAATAAATTTTTCAAAGAGAAGTAAAGAACTCCATTTAACAAAAAAAGAGCAAAAATAAAATCAAATAATCTACCAAGCGTGAAACTACCACAAATCAGCATCGATAAATAAATGAAACCGAAAACGAACAGAAATTACAATAAATAACTGATTCAAACTCAAAACGAGCAGAAATTAACATAAGTTGGGCGCAAATACCTATACCCCCCCCCCAAGGTCAGAAAAAAATTTCCACTTTACTGAATAAAATATAAATGTTTTTACTATTATAACTTTAATAAATCAAATGATTTTAACATTTAGATTACTAAATATCAGTATATGAATATCAAACTCAGGATGCACATTCATTTGTATTTTTCTAGTAAAGTGCCAATTTTGTTCTGGCCTTGGGAAGGCATAGGGGTTTTGCGCCTAACTTATGTTAATTTCTGCTCGTTTGGAGTTTGACTCGTTTATTTATTGTAATTTCTGTTCGTTTTGGGTTTCATTTATTTATTGATGCTGATTTGTGGTAGTTTCCCGCTTGCTAGATTATTTGATTTTATTTTTTCTCATTTTCTGTTTAATGGAGTTCTTTACTTTTCCTTGAAACGCTTATTTTGTGGAAAAAGTTTTTTTTAAATTAATTTCTGCTTGTTTTATATTGAAATAGTCTTTTCAGAGAAAAAGAAAATAACACTTTAAATCTTTTCTTTTTTTAAGACTTTATAGTTTGGCCTGCTATTTGTATGCTGTAGAAAAATTTTCAGCAATTTTTAACAACATACACCCTTTTAAAAATCTGGACACAAATAGTACTGTTTAATTTTGTTTCATACCTCCTCTAGTTGACCTGAAATGGAAAACTTGATACTATTCGCTAAAAAATCTGTTTACTTTCTTTGATAGCTTGGATGCACTTACGCTATTTTGATTTGGTTAAATTTTAAGAGCAGAAGTAGGCTCGAAAGTTTGAACATAATACCCTCAGTCGTTCCTGGGATACTGCTGAGATGCCTTATTGGGAATTAGTATTATCAATGTGCAGTTTGATTTAATCTTAAGGCAACATTTAGTTTTTAAACATCATGTTCAAATGGGAGGGTGGGCGTGGGAGGGTGGGAGTGAAAGGGGATTAGTTGCCCTCCAATCACTTTTGACTATTAAAAAGGTATCAGCCCTTTCTATTTTAAATCGAATGAGCCCCTTTCTAAGTTCTCACGACAACTCCTTCGATACGAAGTACCCTGGTCTAAACAACAACAACACAAAATAACACTAATCACTTTCGACTACTAAAAAGGACACTAGCCCTTTGAATTTCAAATCGAATGACTCCTTTTCTGAAGTTTCTACGATAACGCCTTCTATAAAAACCTTATATGCCCCCAAGTCATAACTTAAAACCCTTGCCCTGCGGGCTGTGGCAGAATATCCTACTCAAAAATATATTTTCTATCTAAAAATCAACTACGCTGAACAAAATGGCTATCTCAAAACTTTTAATGGATGTGTTTTGGGGAATGAGGGATGTGGGGGAGCTAGTTGCCCTCCAATAACTTTTGACTATTAAAAAATGGCACAAGCCCTCTGAATTTCCAATCGAATGAGCCTGTTTTGAAGTTTCTACGATAATGCCTTCTATAAAAACCTTATGTCTCCCCCAGGGCATAACTTAAAACCCTTGCCCTGAGGGTTGTGGGGGAGTTTCCTCCTCAAAAACATATTTTCTATCTGGAAATCAACTACGCTGAAACAATGGCTATCTCGCAATTTTGATTGGATGTCTTTGGGGGAATGATAGTCGTGGGGGGGTAGTTGCCCTCCAATCGCTTTCGACTATTAAAAAGGGCACTATAACTTTCAATTTTCAAACGAATGAGCCCCTTTTGAAGTCTCTATGACGACCCATTCCATATGAAGTGCCCTGCTTTAAAGGAAAAAACAGTAAATGGTATATTGTGCCAACATTTTTCTTATATGCCCTCAGGGCATAACTTAATACCCTTGCCCTGAGGGTTTTAGGGGAGTGTCCCCCTAAAAAACATATATTCTATCAGGAAATCAACTACGCTGAACAAAATGGCCATCTCAAAATTTTGATTGGATGTGTTTGGGGGAATGATGGGCGTGGGGGAGGGCTTGTTGCCCTCCAATCACTTTTGACTATTAAAAAGGGCACTAGCCACTCCAATTTCCAATCGAATGAGCCCTTTTTGAATTTTCTACGAAAACTCCTTCGAGACAAAGTGCCCGGCTGAAGAGGCTACTTTTTTTGATTAAATGGCTTTCTCGGAAGTTGTTTAATTTTATTTACGAGCTATTTTATTAGTAATTAATATACATAACTTACTAATTAACTGACGTAACGAACTTCTATATTCGTATTGTTTTATTACGTATATTGGAGGGTTCACCCCCTATTCAATATCTTGCTCTTTACGCTAAAGTTCGAATTTTTTTCCAATTCTTTAAGAATGACCGCTTAATCACAAAGGCCGTTAATTAGAATTAATAGCTGTTATGAAATGACTAAAGGAACTTTAGCGTAAAGAGCGAGGTATTGACTAGGGGGTGAACCCAATAATACACGTAATGATTTCTGTTCGTTTTAAGTTTTGAAGTTGCTCCTTACTTGCAGAACAAAATGGCTATCTCAAACTTTTAATCGGGTGACTTTGGGAAAAATGAGCGTGGGAGGGGGCCTAGTGGCCGTCCATGTTTTTGGTCACTTAAAAATGGCACTAAGACTTTTGATTTATGTTCAAATGAGCCTTCCTGCGACATTTTAGGACAGCTGCATCGATACGATGACCCTGGGGAAAAGAAACAAAAAACAAATAAACAAATAAACACGCATCCGTGATCTTTCATCTGACAAAAAAATACAAAATTCCACATTTTTGGAGAAGGAAGCTTGAAACCTCTACAGTAGGGTTTTCTGATACGCTGAATCTGATGGTGTGATTTTTATTAAGGTTCTATGACTTTTCGGGGGTATTTTTCTCTTTTTCGAAAGTATGGCAAATTTTCTCATGCCCGTTACTTTTAATGGGTAAGAATAAACTTGTTGAAACTTATATTTTTGAAATCATGATAAAAATCTGATTCTTCTAATGTATCTATTGATATAAAAATACGGTTACTATTTTTAAAGTTTCGGTTATTATTGAGCCGGGTCACTCCTTACTTACAGTTCGTTACCACGAACTGTTTAATGAAACAAATTTTCTGCATAGTTTGGTAAGCATCAAACTATGCATCAAACATAGTTTTGGGCAAAGGGAATGCCTGTTTTTCGCATGGAAGAAAGGATGGAAAATATTTTCTTCTGTACACAAAACAATTATACGCTACAATTTTTTTCTTTGATAAGCCTGATCTCCGACAGCTCTTTGGCTAGCCATTGAAATAAAATAAATGTTTGTGCTCTGCAGGGCTTGTTGGGAAAAAGGTAGAGCATCGAGGCAATCAGTGGAACTAAAGAAGTTTGCAATAAAAAAAGTAAATAAGCAATAGTAGTTGTTGTAACGTAGCTGAAGTTAATGCGGCTTTGCAGCCTAAAATTGGTTGGAATACGAAAATTTAATTGAGGACGGAATTGAGCCAAATCGAGTGATATGTAACTTCTTGTAGTATGGAAATAAGGTATATAACGTACACATGATGTAATTTTAATCACAAATATACTCGTAATTATAACAACTTGAAACTTCAAAACTCTTTTGAAACTTTGGTTTTTCTTAAAACTCTGGGAGTGGAAAAACTCAAATGTGATTGAGGATTTAGGTCTTGAGAGGTAAAAAAAGCCTGGGGGGGGGTAACTATCCCCTGTCCTGTAGTAATTTACATCCATGTGATGACATCTTGTTTTAGATTTCCCTTTATTTGAGGGATTTACTGAGCCAAAATTCTAGTCAGAACCACGCCGAAATTGGAGTTAAGCCACTTAAAGAAAAAAAAATTAAAATAAAGTGTCTGGCGTGAATATGTTTAGCCTTACAGATCAAAAAAAGTGTAAATCAGCTCGATTAAAACTTAATGCATGCTAGTACACGGACTTTTTATTAATTTTTCCCCCAGCTTTTTCAAAAATATTCTGAAAGCCTGAATCAGCTAGGCTTTCCATTTAAATATTATCGTACCCCTGAATTTGATGATATTCTAATTTTTTTTACAAAATGATCTTTCGGTTTTCTTATTGGTTCTACGACAAAATCCAAAATTAAGACCGTCAATTTTAGTCAGTTGGTTCTCTGAGCCGCTATTTTGAAAATTACTTTTCTGGACATAGTTCAAGAAATCGAATTAATAATCGAAACTATTGGATTCGTTTTTCCGAGATTTTTGGCATTTTTCTGTGAAAACATTAAACATCCCCACTAAAACTAGACCAAAGTTAGAGTCAAGCAAATCCAAGCAAATATTTTAAAAAGGGTCTAATATAATTGTACATGGCCTTAGAAATCACCTTAAGTGTAATAAAGTTCGATTTAAACTTAACTGTACCAATAATTTACAAAATAAATGACAATTAGAATCAACATGACAATTTACCTCTAAAACTTCTCTCATCCTTTCGACACATTCTGCCATGTACTTTGATAGATGTTTCATTTTTGCAAGAGTGAATACAGGGGTTAAGATAGAACGAACTTGTTTCCACTCTTCATCCTTTAATCCTGAAATTAGGAGACAATAATTTTATGCGCCTGAATTGCTCAGTAGCAAAAAACCTAAAAATACTTAAACCGCAACCAAAACTTTCTTTTCTTTCAAAATACGACTTATAGTTATACAATATGGTCGCTTTCAGATTATTTGAGCCAGTGGTAAAAAGAGGTCTATAAACTTCTATAGATCCAATCTTCCACCTTTTTCTGCATTTTCATCACTTTTCCATCAAAGAATGATTTCCTAGTTGTGACAAGCGTATCTCTCTCAGCTAAGACTGCCATTAACAGTGCAGTAAGGCTTTCTTTTTGCTGAAGGTTTCGTAGACCTGGCGTGTTCGGGTTGTGAAAAATGAAAAGGTAAATCATCAATTAGCTAGGGAACTGGACATACGTGGTATTTTCAAGCTGAAAACACGGAGAAACAGAATGTTTACTTGTAAGAAATGGTGTGACTCGAGAACGTTTCTTTCTTTATATTGGCTAAAATTTTTCACATACAAGCCAATCAAATTGTGCGATAAATTTACTGGCTCAAAATTTGACTAAACGAGGTTTGACTTAAGAGGCTTCTACTATAAATCCAATCTTTTGCCTCTTTCTGCATTTTCATCAATTTTCAATCAAAAAGTGATGTTAAAATACTTATTATAAAATAAGTATTCACCCCCCCACGGCTTAAAATTGAAAGTTGTAAAAGTAAATTATTCCTGGTTATCAGGTAATTCATGTTCTTATCTTTGAATCAGCCATAAGTGCTAAGGATATAGGCCGCTTCTCTATTTGTAACACACAAAAATGGCTTTTTATTTAGATTAATTAAAAAAAAACTTTCCGAAAAATAAGTTTTTCCAAGAAAAGTAAAGACCATTTTAAACTTAAGCTCAGCAGATACAAATACCTTTTAAAATTCAAACTCAAAACGACCAGAACTTTCTATTAAAGAAAAAATGAAACCCAAAACGAATGGAAATTAAAATAAACAATCATAGCAAAAACATACAACAAGTAATAATATAAATGAATAAATAGATCTTAAAGCGAGTAATGCTTAGATTGAATATGAAAATCAAGCTTAAAACGAAAAAAAAATATTTTCCTATTGAAGTATAAATGAAACTTAAAACAAACAGAAATTAAACAAACAATCAATGCAAACAAGCATACAATAGATATTAATGTGAATTAATAAATAAATCTTAAAACGAGTGAAACTTAAATTGAGTATGGAAATCAAGCTTGAAACGAACAAAAATCACTACAAACAAGAGTTTGGGTATTACCTCCTTCTCTCACTGTAAAAGTCTAAAACCTACTGCGTCATTGGCGCTTTACTGAAAACTATATGTGTCTTTAACAGTCTTGGAAAGTATAAACAACATGAAACTGAATATTTGATTTATAATGATATTAATTGTTGAAAGATCCACCAGTTCAAGAATTTATCTCACTGTAATTTTATTTTTATTTTCAATGCTGTAAGAACTGGAGAAGAAAATATTTGTAATATAGTTCGTTTTCAGTTAAGCGCCGATGACGCAGTAGGCTTTTGGTTTTTATTTACAGTTAGGAAAGGAGGCAGTATCCAAACAATTGTTTGTAGTGAAACTATATTCGTCTTTAACAACTTTAAAAACAGCTAATAAATGAAAATGAATATTTGATGCATAATGATATTAATTGCTGAAAGCTCATCAGTTCAAAATGTTACTATAATTTTGATGTTGATTTTAAATATTAAGTAAAATAGAAATTATTTGTCATAAAATTGGTTTTCAGCAAAGCGCCAATAACGCAGTAGGTTTTAGACTTTTACAGTGAGACTTGACTTGACTTTATTTAACAAAAACATATACATAAATTTTATACAAAGGAGAAGAGAGGAATCTCGTAATGTCTCCTTTATCAAACAATAGGGGAAAAAACAGGGTTTTTTTGCGAAAACATGGTTTGGGGGAACTGGTTATCCTCCGATATTTTTTGACGCTTCAAAAGTGAACTAGAACTTTCAATTTCCAATCAAATGAGCCCTCTCTGAAGTTTATACGAGTATTCCTTCCATAAGAACCATATATGCCCCCAGGGCATAACTAATAACCCTTGCCCCTGAAGACTGTGGGGGGAGTGTCCTGCTCAAACATATAATTTCCAAAACTTTCAACTACGTTGAACAAAATGGCTATATCAAAATTTTGGTAGGATGTGTTTGGGGAAATGGTGGGTGTGGAAGGGGTGTCAGTTGCCTTAGAAACACTTTCGAATATTAAAAAGGGAACTAGCCACTTAAATTTCCAATCGAATGAGCCCTTTCTAAAGTTTCTACGACAATATTGTCTGTGCTCCCAGGGCATAACTTACAACCCTTGTCCTGAGGACTGTGGGGGATTTGTCACCCTCAAAGACCTAATTTCCAGAACTTAAAACTACGGTTAATAAAATAACTATCTCAAAATTTTGATTGGATGTGTTTGGGTAAAAGGTGGGCGTGAGAGGGGTGTGTGTTGCCCAACAATCACTTTCGGCTATTAAAAAGGGCACTAGCTCTTTGAATTTCCAATCAATGAGACTTTTTTGAAGTTTCTACGACAACATCTTCTATAAAAACCTCTCATGCCCCCAGGACATAACTTAAAACGCTTGCCCTGAGAGTTGTGGGGGAGTGTACTTATCAAAAATATATTTTCTATGTGGAAATCAACTACGCTGAACAAAATGGCTGTCTCAAAATTTTGATTGTATGTGTTTGGGGGAATTATTGGCGTGGGGGGGGG
>JAQQPU010003072.1:0-19899 GCA_029168905.1 Artemia sp. Kazakhstan ARC1039 | reverse complement strand
CCATGTGAGGGAGCTCTGAATCTCTTTGAAAAGGTGTAGAGCTTCTATAGAATAACGTAGAAATTGCTACAGCTTCAAGCAAATTCAATATGTACATACTACTTTTTATGTATATTAGGGGGAAAAACTATAGCGTAAATAGCGAGGTATTGACTAGGGGGCGATTCGAATCACATACTTAATAGTTTATGTTCGTTTTAAGTTTAGATGTTGAAAAGTTTTTAGTTGAAAAGTTTTACAGTTGAAAACTTGTTTTTTTTTATTTAATTTTTGATCGTTTTTTTTAAAAATGCCTGGAAATCCGGCGCCCCTTCATAGCAATGTCACTTCCCCCATGAACCCTTCCTCCATGGGCAGATTTTTCATGTAACCACGGATCCACCCCCCCTCCCGCACTACTAGAAAAAATTCCCCCGGAAAATGTCTGTATAATTCCCAATAACCAATACTATAGATAGATCGTGTATTTCAAAAAGCCCAAGAGCCATATACACACAAAAAATATGAAAATAGAAAAATTACAACAGAGCAAATTACAAACACACATTAACATGAATACATAGCGAAAAATACCTTCTGGTAAAATACCAAAAAAAAAATAACTTTAATTCCATATAATTACTAATAATTAATTGTAAAAACATTTTCTTCTTTTTAATCCCTTCTCTATGTACGCACCAATACGAGATATTGTGGTTGGATTACTACGTTGTAAGATATTTGGAAGCAGCAAAACAATCCCATGTAAGTAATTTTCCCTTAAATCAGAGAGCACCGGGCACTTTCGGAGAAAATGGTCCAAATCTTCGTCCTCATCCCTACAAAGAGGACACACATACCGACCATCAGGATGTACTATCCCCCTGTCGAACACTATTTGTCTACTCTGGATTGGAAGGCAATTCGCCCTAAGCTGAATCCATCGACATAAAATCCTAGCCGGTAAATTGAATTTAAAATAAATTTCCTCTCCAAAACTAGGTTTAACCTGATTATAATGATTCAATGTAGCAGAATTTAAAACCAGCCCTTGCCAATACTGAATTTCTTGACCCTCTAAGATAAATCGTACCTGGCTTACTAAATTTGTTGGTAGATCAGGGGAACCAAGACCGTCATTCCATAAGTAAGCCATTCCCACACTTTCTAGTAATGACCTAATTTGGGATGGCCACGAATTTTTCGAATCATAGCTCAACATCTGATAATAAGCAGCACTTACTAGTCTGTCTTCATTGCACCTAATGATCTTCAACCAAAATCTAAGCATCAAAATAGACCTACGTAGTTTTAACGAAAACAGGCCCATATCACCTTTCAGAACCTGTGAATGAGTTGTCTGATGTAATCCAAATAGTCTTTTATAATACTGGAGCTGGAGGGAGTCAAACTTCTGTGCCGCTTCTCCTCCCCAAATCTCCGCTCCATACTCTAATACTGGTAAAATTTTTGTATTAAATATTCTTTTGTGCATTTTTAGGTTTTTAATTCCCATTATCGTCGGATTTCTAAAAATTGCAGACATGGCCACTTTACCTCTATTAATTAATTCATCAACATGACTCTTTAAACTTCCATTTTCCGATATGTAAACATTGGGCAAAGTTCATAACTTGCAGTCCCTCCCCCGGGGACGATTTTTCATGTAACCGCGGATCCACCCCCCCCCGCACTACTAGAAAAAATTCCCCCGGAAAATGTCTGTATAATACCCAATAACCAATACTATATGTAAACATTGGGCAAAGTTCATAACTTGCAGTCCCTCCCCAGGGGACTGTGGGGGATCAAATCATCCTCAAAGACATAGTTATAATATTTTTCGACCATGCTGAACACAATGACTATCTCAAAATTTTGATCCGGTGACTTTATGAGAAAATGAGCATGGGAGGGGGCCTAGTTGCCCTCCATTTTATTGGTCACTTAAAAAGTGCACTAGAACTTTTTATTTCCGTTCGAATTGAGCCTTCACGCGATATTCTAAGACCACTAGATCAATACGATCACCCCTGCGGAAAAAAACAAACAAAACAAATAAACACGCATCCGTGATCTTTCTTCTGGCAGAAAATACAAAATTCCACATTTTTGCAGATAGGAGCTTGAGACCTATACAGTAGGGTTATCTGATACACTGAATCTGATGGTGTGATTGTCATTAAGGTTCTATGACTTTTAGGGGGTGTTTCGCCTTTTTTTCGATAATAAGGCAAATTTTCTCAGGCACTTAACTTTTGATGGGCAAGACTAAACTTGATGAAACTTATATATATGAAAGCAGCATAAAAATATTATTTTTTGTATGTATTTATTGGTATCAAAATTCCTTTTTTAGAGTTTCGGTTACTATTGGCCGGGAAACTCTTTACTTACAGTTTGTTACCGCGAACTGTTTGACTACCAAAAGTTTTTGGTGCAACCACAAAAAGTTTAGAATTTTTCCCTTATCATCATATATAAACAAAATAAAATTCATAATTCATATAGGTTAAAATTCATATAGGTTGTGTTACCCATCAAAAGTTATAAGCCTAAGAAAAATTGTCTGGCGTTCGAAAAAAGGGAGAGCACCTCCAAAAAGTAAGGCGATCTTAATGAAAATCACACCATAAGGTTCAGCATATCCAATAATCCCATTTTAGAGATTTATATGTTTTTTTTTTTGTTTTTTTTTGTGTGTGTGTGTGTGTGTCAGAATAAATGTCACGAATGTGTGTTTGTTAATTTTTTTAGGGGTTATCGTAACGAGCCGATGGTACGAGAACATCGGGAGAGGGCTCATTCAAACGATAATCAAAAGTTCAAGTGCCCTGTTTGAGTATCCAAAAGGATTAGACGGCAACTTATCCCCTCCCAGACCTTCTTTTTCTCCAAACACTTACAATCAGAGCTTTGAGATAGCCATTGGATTCAGTATAGGTAAATGTTGAATAACTATGCCTTCGAGGATGATATGCTCCCTCCTATATTCTCTGGGGAAAAACCTGTATGTTACACAATTCACCCATTTTTCAATTATAGTATCGGTTATGGGGAATAGACGGGAATATTAGGAGGGGGAAGGAGAGTTTTCTGCGGGGAAGATTTTCCACAGACAGTATTTTTGGCGGGAAAAAGTTTCCAGGGAGAAATTTTACACGTTAGTGGGGATAAAGGTGATTTCCTGGCATGATTTGAAGAAAAGTGAGGATATTGATTAAAAAACAAGTGTTGATTTTTCCTAAAGATAAGCGGCACCTTTCTCAACCTTCATTCTTTATACTAAAGCTTGACTTTTGGTCACAGTTCTCCAAGATAGACGCCTCATACCCAAGATCGTTGAATTTGAATGAGAAATATTTTTTAAGGAACTTTAAGATTTTAGCACAAAGAGCAGGGGATGAGGAAGGGGTCACCCCCCCCCCATATACGCAATAATATCTGTTCTTTTTTGGTTTTAATGTTGCTCCTTACTTTCAGTTGAAAAAATGTACTTTTTTTTAACTTAATTTAATTACAATACAAAGTTTGTTTGAGTTTTAGGTTAAAAAAGCCTTTTCCAGTTTGGCAAAACAAAGACAAAACAGTTCATTAATTTGCATTTCTGGCTCACCATGTTTCAAAAGTTTTTAATCAATTTCAATTGTTTTAGTAGTGCCAATTAGAGGGAAAGAGAGGGATGGAACTATTTCGTCTTATATTTTTTTTATCCGCACTTTGATAGCTATATTTTGCCCCTCCCCCTCCCGACCCACACCTCCAATTTCTATTAATTGACACTGCTGATAATTTTACCGAAACCTTTTTATGAAACGTGAATAAAACCAAAATCTAATCTTTTTTTCTATAATTTTGCTTACAAAATAATACAAAATGCAACAATTTAATCATTTAAAAAAATTGTCGCAAAATACGATAACGAAATACGAAATTTAATTGGCATCCCAAAGGAATGGGAATTGACCTATGAAAATAGTAAAAAGTAATAGTAAATAGTAAAAAGTAGTAAAGAAACTATGAAAATAGTAAAAAATGATGAATGGGAGTATCCACTAAAAGTACTTAGAATGAAAAAACTAGCATTACTAGGCAGACATCCCCCTTTCAAAGATATGACCACATGTCAAAATAATGACAGCATAAAATCTATTATATCAAATTACCTAATATTCGTGTAATTAAAATCTGAGATATGAAATAAAAACAAAAAGTGTTTTCTCTTTCATCATATACCTTTAAATTTTTTCTTTTTTTTCTTTTCCTTTTCCCTAGATACTTAGCTAATTATATAAATTGATTGCTAAAACACGGATTTTAGATGCATTACGACTTCTTTTTTTCCGTATTGTTGCCATTTGACTTGATTATAACTTTAAATTGACACTAATAAACTAACACGGTAAAAGTCAATTTAGATTGGCTGTCTTAGACACCTATAACAATGATGAAAAGATGAATCCTGTAATATTCGTTTGTACAGGAGCTGTTTTTAGTTGGTTCTCTCATGTTTCAGGGGAAAGGGACTGGTGAAAATCATCAAAATAGTTAGAAGTAGACAAGTTACATGAATAATACGGAAAATTTAAAGAATCTTCAAATTTTGAGGGGCCGATAACAAAACTTCGTCTTCCCCCATGCGTATGATTCCCTAAAAAAATCAATGCAGGATTAGTTATAAATTAGTTAAATCTTAGTGTTGCTAAAATTCAGATCTAACTGTATTCAATAGTGAACAACATTTTGTGGAGGGCCTAGCTTCGTTAAAACCCAAAAAATAGCTAGACAGAAACTGCTAATAAAGAAACTAAGATTATTTTGGGAGATTTAAATGAAGTCTTGGGGTTTCGATCCGAATCGCTCTTCATCTCCGTACCTGTAGATCATAGTTACGCTTTAGAAAAAGAACATGAAGCCCGGTTTCATGGCGATTCCAGCATTCACAGTCCCACCCTCTCTTTATTCCTGGGTCATATGATGGATACAAAATAAATTCTGATCCTGTTGCTCCCCCCCCCCCCTTCAGCAAAATGTAATATGAAATTCTTTCGCAACCAAGTCCCTGCTAACCCTTGTAAAAGAAAACATAAGCAACAAACCTTGTAATGCCAAGGCAAACTCTGGAAACTGGAGAGCCAATTGGTTGTTTCGATTTCGGTAAGAGTTAAAGTCACTCACTAGCACCTGTTTCACAAGATCTAAATCAGAGAGCATAACATGAGGTACTGTACCCCAGTAATACCCAAAAGCATCCCCGTGTTCTTTTCTCCATTTGCCTATGCACTCGGCTAGGTTATCCTCTGACCATCGAGCAGCATAAATGTTTCCTGTGATAAAGCTTGGCTCTGGTCCTGGGATACCAAGTCGTTTGAAGAAATTTAAGGCCCTCCATCTCTGTGTTAACCATTGTATAAGGAATATTATTAATAAAGAAACAAAGAATATTAGTAAAAGGGCCATAACAGTTCTAATCTCCGAGACTGACCGGTGACTAATTTTAATGAAGCTCTTATGTATGGCCTTATCAGCTCCTAAATGTTTGGTTCCTAGCTATTATTTATTGTAGCAAATATATCCAGTTAAATCTCGTAAATTTGGGTAAATACGCTTTTACAGCTGGTAATTAATAAATCGGAATTAAGGTGATAAGCTGCTAATCCCATTTTTATTTTCGCCTGAGTAAATAGATTTTTTCCCTAAGCAAATAAATTCCATTTCATTATAACCTAAAACACAGCACCAGAGCTGTCTCCAAGACTTGTCTCAACTGTTATTGGTGTAGTTTAAAGAGAATTTGAGGGTTTTAAAAACCACTATCATATGGTATCTTTTCATGGCGATTTTATAACTTGTCCTTTAAGGGGGGGGGGGGGAGGTGTATATACATGTTCATTCACCGCTTATCCCAAAAAAATGAAGATATTTCTGACCTATCCTAAACATCTTACTACAGTTTTCATATTATTCGTCAGTTTTTTAGTGTTTAATTGAATTAAACCCTCCTGCCTGCACTAAGAAAATTCCCTTGTACATTTTTATGGAAAGTGATTGACTATATAAAGGCAAAAAGAGGCTATTTTAAAGTTTGCAACCCCCCCCCCCCTACCCCCAAAAAAATCCATATCTCGTAAACAAAAACAAGCAGTAAAAACACATTGCGCAAACCTTTGAGGGACCATAAATTTCTTGTTAGTTTTCAAATTGTCTTATAATTTTGCAGCTTCGTGTTTTTGAGGATAAATAGCTAATTTTTTGGTTTACATTTCTACTATAGTCCTACTAACATGTCACTTTAGCACCAAGCCCCCTGAGGCCAAAACAGCTACAAAAGTTCCTTCTGCATCCCGATATGTTCTAAAAATCACTGTTTAGACCTTCCCAAGAAGTCTCCATTCACCTTAAATATTTTTTAATGACATCCTCCCACACCGTTTGGGGACAAACTGACATCCGTTTGGCCCTCAATGCTGGGCCGATCAGGACAACCTTTGGAAATCTCTCATCCTTCATCCGCAGAACATTTCCCAACCATCTCAAACTTTTTCTTATCATAACCCTTGAAAGCGGGATCATACCATAATCTCCTACAGCACTACGTTTAAGAGACGGTCATCAGCCGGTTACCCAAAACAATCCATAGACTATTTCTCTCGGAAACATCTAACAGTTTATCGTTCTATTCAGAGGGCCCAGGCCTTAGAACCATATTTTACAACTGTCATCGTTCTAGATTCCAAAATTATAATCTTAGTTTGTAGACTTATTTTCCTAATCTACCAAACGTTTCTCAACTATGAAAGAAACACCCTGCACCTTGGCTTTTCTTCTTTTCATAATTTAATTTTAATAAAACAAGTTTTTACAACTGAAAGTAAGGAACAATATTAAAACTTAAAATGAACAGAAATTATAACTTGTATGAAGGGGATTGCCCCCTCCTCCAAGGGCGCCGGCAGAAAATTTTCCAGGAAGGGTCAAATAGCAAAATATCAGTGGTGGTTGGGTGACAGGGAATATATTTCAGGATTTTCTTTTTGTAGGAGTAAGTTTATTTTTAAATACCTTTAGGAAAAAAGTATCAAATATAAAGAGCAATCAAATCGCATGCAAAATGAAACAAAACGCAGTAAATTTTAAACCACAAGGATTCCTGGCAAAGGGACCGATTTGTTTAATCAATAATATATTTAATTATTATGCATTTAATCTTAAAAGAAAATCAAGCTCAAACCAAAATTACAGAAAGATTACTTCCGTAGATTATAACCGATGTCGACTTATCTTTATGCAATTTCCAGCGCTTTATAATAGTTTACGGAAGGAGTAGAGACGCTCAAAAATCATCCTGCCTGCATAGATACCATGATTCGATTTTATAACGGCCATGTAAAATATACTTCTTTCATAACAGGATAATTCTGCCCCTCGAACTTCAATCCCTTATATATTCATACGTTAAAAAAAAAAAAAAAATAGCCAAAGAAAAACAAAATTTAAACGTACTATCCAGCCGTCAAAATGACCCTCTTTCTTTTTTTGTCCTATTCAACTAAATTAAATGAACAGGTTCAAAAATATTTTCGTCATAAGAGAATAATATCAAATAGTTTGTTTTAAAAAAAAACTGGACGTAAAAAGTGACTTGGACGAATATTCACCAAAACTAAACATAGAATTCTCATGACAACTGCTACACTTTTTATGCTGATTCTAAATATATAAAATTCTTTCAGTTTATTGTTACCTACCCATCAATCTGAGAAAATTTGTCCGATTTTTGAAAAAAAGAGACTCCCCCCCCCCTAGAAAAAGCAAGTGATCTTATTGAAAATCTCTTATTTGATGCATCATATCATAGAACCCTGCCATAGAGGTTTCAAGCTCCAATCTTCAAAATGTGGAATTTTTCTTTTTTTTTTAGAAAAAAACATCGTCAATGCATGTTTTTTTTTCCCAAGGGTGACTGTATCAAACCGAAAGTCCAAGATAATTGTTAGGCAGCTCATTTAAACGTAAACTTGAAGCTCTTTTTTAAGTGACCATACATATTGGACGAGGGGAAAGTCTTGTTTTCTTGCCATTTTAGGGCACAATGCTACGAATTTACCCCGAAGAGGATGAATTTGCAATCAATTTAAAATTCTGAGAAGTTAACTGGTTTAAAAGTATGAATAACTATATTTTTGGCTTTCCAGTTGTAAAAGAAGTATTGCCACACGGTGGCAGTACTGGAGTCAGCCAAGTTGATTCGCTTTATTTGTAATGAAGTTAGGCTAGGTTTGGTAATATGTAATTGTATATCAGCTATAATGAGGGGGGGGAGTCTTTGTTTAGGTAAGGGTAGAGTAGATTCCAAAAAAATTACATTTTAGCAATCTTAAATTCAGCAATTTTGAATGGTGTTATTTTATTTTTCTATTTCTATGAAGTTTTTAAAGGTATTTAAATAAATGTATTTAATGTATTTATCGATAAGAAACTCCTATTGTAGAGGTTGTGATGGCATCAGTTATGTAGAAGATCAAAAGTCTCACAGAATTTCTATCCATACAAACAATAATACTCCTTTTCATCCAAATGAAATTCTTTCGTAGTAATCTTAACAAGGACTTTTTACCAAAATTACTATTATTCGCTAATTTTTTAAGTTTATTCAAAGTTAATCTAAAATTGAAATTACAAATTTAAATGCAGGACGGTAATCATGGCTATACGATTATTGATTTACACATTTTAAAATCAATTAAGCAGGGATTTAAGGGACAGGTACCTCAAATTATAGTTTGGTTAGGCCTGGGTATGATTTGCAAAACAATCAGAAATTCCATAAAAAAAGAGCTTTTCAACTGAAAGCAAGAAACAGATTTGAAACCTATTGGAACAGATTATTCTTTATATGAAGGGGGCTGTCTCCTCTTTAGCTCCTTGATCTTTACTGTGAAGTTTGGCTTTTCCCCAAATTTTGAAAGAAAATTTCCATTAAAAAGAAAAGATTTTTCAAAGCACTAAAAATACTTTTGTTTAATGAGCAAGGTTTTGAGAAGGGGACAGTCTCCCTTACATACAAAATAATTTGAATTGGTTTTACGTTTTAAACTTGCTCCTTACTTTAGGCTAATTGAAAACCCTTTTTCTATTTTTTTTAATTACATTTCATTAAACTGTAAAGTTTTATCAGTACAGTACTTTTGGTAACGCAGAAAAAACAATCAATAATTCAATGATCTCCGTTTGGATTTTGATGGGTAATCAAGCAATACGTAGTAATGAACTGTAAGCACGGAGCGACCCGGTTCAATAGTAACCGAAACTCTAAAAAACTGAATTTTGATACCAATTGATATATCAAAGGAAATGCTGATTTCAAATATACAAGTTTCATTAAGTTTAGTTTTGCCCATTAAAAGCTACGAGCCTGAGAAAATTTGTCTGATTTTCTAAAAAGAGAAAGAAAGACACCCTCAAAGTCCCAGAACTTTAATGAAAATTACACAATTAGATTCAGCGTATCAAAGAACCCTACTGTAGAGGTTTCGTGCTTATATCTGCAAAAATGTGGCATTTGTTCATTTTTGCCAGAAGAAACATAACGGATCTTTCTTTTTTATTTGTTTGTTTTAATTGTTTTGTTTTAATTATCTGTTTTATCATTTTAATATTTTTTATAAATGTTTTATTATATTTTATTATAATATATATTTATTGCAATGTTTTTTAGAGTGTTTTGTTATAATATTTTTACATTGTTTATTATTTTATTGTTTTATTTGTTTGCTTTATTTGTTTATTTGTTTGTTTGTTTTTCCCCCAAGGTTGACCGCATCGATCCATTGGGCCTATACCGTTGAGTGAGAGCTCATTCTAATGGAAATGAAAGGATCTAGTGCCCTTTTTAAGGGACCAAAAGAACTGGAGGGCAACTAGGCCCCTCCCACGCCACCTTTTCCCCCAAATCGTCTGATAAAAATTGTGAGCTTTTTTCTCCAGCATAGTTGAAAGGCCCAATAAATATGTCCTTAGAGATAAAATGACCCCCTAGAGCCCCTGGGGAAAGGTTTTTCAGTTATAAAATTTACCCATTCTTTTATTTGTTATTGGGAATATGCACACATTTTTCAGGTAGGGAGGGGAGGAAGAATTTTCTGCTGGGAGTATTTTAAGCGGGGAGAATTTTCCATGGAGAGGGAAGTTTCCAGGGAGTGAGCATTTCAGGGGAAATTTTATACTTGGTGAATTTGCCAGAATTCCTACACGAAATTTCTTTATTAGTTTTGCTTTTTCTTTACCGATTCAATTTTGGGTGTGGAAATGTTAAGGGTAATTTTCTGGGGTAAATTCATGCCAGGATTGAATTGCCCAGAGTATATTTTTGTGGGAGGGGGGGGGTTCTGTGGAGGTGGAGCCAGGTATCCTGGCGTTATTTAAAAAACGATCAGAAATTAAATAAAAAAACAAGTTTTTTCAACTGGAAGTAAGGAACATCATTAAAACTTAAAACGAACAGAAATTATGACGTGTATGAAAGAAAGGGGTTGCCCCCTCCTCAACACCTCACTCTTTACGCAAAAGTATAAATTTTGTCCCAATTCTTTAAGAACAACTCCTGCGCAGAACCGACTCCTGGTCGTGCCGTAAAACTGTAGCGTGCAGAGCGAGGCATTGAGAAGATTGGCAACCCCTACTCTAATATTTTTCTAAAGGCAATGAAAAAAGTATGCCAATTAAAGTAAAATTATATAAAAATGGAAAAAGTAATTAATAATTAATAAAAAAAAAGCAAAATACACAAAACAACAGCCAACTTACAAAAATTAAGATATAAACTCCCAGCATTCAGTTCTGCTGAGCAATGCTGAAGCATTGGATGGATATTTTCTTAACAATATCGACAGCTCTGAACTTGGTTGTCAAACACCAAAACATTTAATGCCTTTAAACTCAATTGCTTATAGAAAGTAAGCCATTATCAAAGTAGTTTGTTCAAAGCAAAACATAGATTAAGAAAATCCAATAAAATTTTTTTAATTCAATATATTTCATTTAGTTTTGAATACCAAAAACCAACATATTTGACACCTTTATACTTCATAACTGTAAAAAATTATAAATAAAATCACTCCTGGAAAAATAAATAAATGATAATAAAACACCAAAAACCGTATCAGTCCAGGGGGAAATACAAAAATTCCGAGCATTCCGTTCAGGGGAAACATTTCTGATTATAATGGCTTCATATATCAGCTCATTGGTACTCTGGCAATGCAAGCAAAAGTTTACGGCATATTTCTACCGAAATTGCCCCTTATTAAGTTGTTTTACTTGTGTTTTCTTTAATTATACGAACTTTTTGTGTACTAATAACTTCACTAATTACTAATAAACAAATACATAGCTGATTCTTTGATTGAATGTTATCAGTAGTTAGGCTCTTACACTCTCTTTGAAGGGCCAAAATCTACTGGCAGGCAGTCCACAATGGGGAAACACACATTTCTTCTATATTTTGCTTTTGGTTTCCTTATAATTACTTTATAGTCCTAAATTTCCAAGGGGGCATGCCCTCCTGCCCCCTTGTCTACTGGGGCCCATGCCCTTTTCAACACCTCGCTCTTTACGCTGAAGTTTGTTAGTACTTTTAAAAAAGCTTTCTATTGTTCTAATTAAACGACCCTTGTATTTCAAGAGTCGTTCTTATAGAATTGGGATAAAGTTCAAACTTTAGTGTAAAGAGCGAGGTGTTCAGGAGGGGGCAATCTCCTTCATAAACGTAGTAATTTCTGTTCGTTTTAAGTTTTAATGTTGCTCCTTACTTTCAGTTGAAAAAACTTGTTTTCTTAATTTAATTTCTGAAAATTTTCAAGTAATGCTAGAAAATATGGCCCCATCCCCACTGTGAAATCCCCCTCCTCACGGTAATATCGTATAGACAATTCGATCCCGGTAAAAATTCACCCTGGACAATTACCTTAACAACTCCGAGCGTAAAATTGAGACGGAAATGAGAAAGCAAGACATTTAAAAAGAATGTTGTAAAGAAATTCTGGCAAATTCCCCCCTGACAAGTTCATCCCCTGGAAAATTCCCTCCTCGTAGAAAATTCTCCCTTGGAAAAGCCCCCAGCAAAAAACTCACTCCCCTCCACTCGAAAATGAATACCGACTTCACAATAACAAATAATATGTGTCAAAAATGGGCAAATTTTATGTCTTAAAACCTTTCCCCTGGGGAACCTTTCCTCTGGGGGGGGGGGTCATGTTATATGCAAAGGCATAGCTATTGGGCCTTTCAACTATGATGAACAAAATGGCTATCTCAATATTTTGATCAGACAAATTTGGAAAAAAGGGGCGGGTGGGGACCAGGTTGCCCTCCAATCTTTTTGATCAATTTAAAAGGGCACTAGAACTTTAATTTCAGTTCAAATGAGCTCTTCCACGATATTACAGGACTACTGGGTCGATGCATTCACCCCTGGAAAAAAATCCCTGGGAAAAAAAACAGATAAACATGCATCCGTGATCTTTCTTCTGGCAAAAAATACAAATATCCACAATTTTGCAGATAGGAGCTTGAAACCACTATAGTAGGGTTTTCTAATACGCTGAATCTGATGGGGTTTAATATTAAGAATATTAAATTTCATTAAGGTTCTAATACTTTTAGGGGATGTTTACCTTTTTTTCAAAAATCAGGCAGATTTTTTTAGGCTCGTAGCCTTTAATCAGTAGGACTAAACTTAATGACAACTTATATGTTGAAAATCAGCATAATAAGTCAATTGTTTGAAATATCTGTTTGTGTCAAATAGATATTTGACACAAGATTCTAATACTTTTAGGGGGTGTTTACCTTTTTCAAAAATCAGGCAGATTTTTTTTAGGCTCGTTGCCTTTAATCAGTAAGACTAAACATAATGACAACTTATACGTTGAAAATCAGCATAATAAGTCAATTGTTTGAAATATCTATTTGTGTCAAAGCTCCGTATTTTACAATTTCGGTTACTATTGATCCGCTCCTAACTTGCAGTTTGTTACCAAAAACTGTTTGAGCAATTAAAAAAAAAACTTTCCGAATAAGCAGCTTTTCTAAAGAAAAGTAAAGACAGTATCAAACTTAAGATGAGAAAAAATAGAAACCTACAATAACTCAAACTCAAAAGGACCAGAAATTACTATTAAAGAATAAACGAAACCCAAAACGAACAGAAATTAAACAAACAATCATAGCAAAAAAACATACAACAGCTACTATCATAAATGAATAAAAAAAATTTAAAACGAGTAAAGCTTAATTTGAATATGCAAATCAAGCTTAAAACGAACAAATTTATTTTGCTATTGAAAAATAAATGAAACCCAAAACGAACAGAAATTAAATAAACAATCATAGCAAACAAAAATATAATAGATACTAATATGAATGAGTAAATAAATCTTAAAACGAGTGAAACTTAAATTGAACATGCAAATCAAGCTTGAAACGAACAAAAATATTTACAAAGAAGAGTTTTGGTTTTGCCTCCTTCTCTCACTATAAAATTCTGAAACCTACTGCGTCATTGGCCCTTTACTGAAAGCTCATCAGTTCAAAATTTGATTTTACTCTAATTTTTATTTTAAATGTTGTATAAATACATAAAGACATATTTGTAATATAATTCGTTTTCAGTAAAGCGCCAATGACGCAGTAGGTTTCAGACTTTTACAGTTACGGTTTTAGACATTTTTATATGCTTCCGGGGCATAACTTAAAACATACCATACCTCGGAGTTTTTTTTCTGATGTTTGAACTGTTTACAAAATAGCTATCTCAAAATGTGTATCGGATTGGTTTGTAGAAAAATGCAGTTGGAGAGGGGGGGGGGGCGAGTTGCCCTTGCATCTCTTTTCACTCTTAAAAATTGAACTAGAACTTTCAATATCCAATCAAACGAACCCCTTTGAATTTTATACGAGCATTCCTTCCATAAGAACCATTATGCCCCTAGGGCAAAACTTACAACGGCTAACCCCCGGGCCTCGGGGAGTTTTGTTGACACCAGGTTTTTTTATCTGACCTTTCAACTATTTTTAACAAAATGACGATCTAAAAATTTCTATTGGATAAGTTTTGGGGAAAAAGGACGTGGGAGGGGACTAGATGCCCTTGGATCTCTTTTGACTCTTAAAAAGTTAACTAGAACTTACAATTTCCAATAAAATGAGTGCTCTCTGAAGTTTATACGAGTATTAATTCTATAAGAACCAAATACACCCCCAGGGCATAAATTACAACTCCTGGCCCCGGGCCCTGGGTGGCTGTATTGACACCAGAGTTATTGTTATCTGAACTTTGAACTAGAATAAAAACGGCCGTTTCAAAATTAGTATTTTATGGGTTTGGGGAAAAGGGGCAAAAGGGTCATAGTTGCCCTTCGATGTCTTTCGACTCTTAAACAGTGAACTATAAACTTAATTTTAATCAAATGAGCCTCTATGAAGTTTATACGAGAATCATTTCCATAAGAACCATAAATGCTCCCAGGGCATAATTTACAACGCCTGCCCCAGTCCCCAGGGTGGTTCTATCGACACTGGAGTTTTTCTTATCTGATCTTTGAACTATTTTTTAACAAAATGGCTATCTCAAAAATTTCATCCGACGAGTTTTGGAAAAATAATCTTGAAGGAGGGGGGGGGGGCTAATTGTCCTCGGATGCCTTTTGACTCTTAAAAAGTGAACTAAAACTTTCAATTTCCAATTTCCAGTTCCAGTTCAAGTTTTTCCAGTTCCAGTTTTTCCAATTTCCAGTTTTTACGAGCATCTCCTCCATAAGAACCATATACGCTATCTCAAAATTTGTATTGGATTGGTCTGCAGGCAAAGGGCGTGGAGGGAGAGCTAGTTGCCTTCGGATCTCTTTTGACTCTTAAAAAGTGAACTAGAAATTTTAATTTTAAATCAAATGAGCCGTTTCTAAGGTTTAAACCAGTATTCCTTCCATAAGAACCATTTATGCCCTCAGGGCATAACCTACAACACCCTTCTGGCCCCAGGCTCTTTGGGGGGGGGGTTGATACCGTAGTTTTTCTTATCTGAACTTTGGACCTTTTTTGAACAAAATGGCTCTCTCAAAATTTTTAGCGGATGCATTTGGGGGAAAAAGGCGTGGGGGGGGGCTAGTTTCCCTCCGATCTCTTTTAACTCTAAAAAAGTGACCTAGCAATTTCAATTTCCAATCAAATGAGCCCTCTCTGAAGTTTATACGAGGATACTTTCCATAAGAATCATATATGCCCCTAGGAAATAACTTACAAATCCTGCTCCCGGGCCCTGGGGTTTTTTTGACCCTAGAGATTTCGTTATATGATCTTTGAACAATTGTAAAAAAATTGCTATCTCAAAATCTTTATCGAACGCATTTGGGTAAAAAAGGGCTTGGGGGCCCTCCAATCTCTTTTGACTCTTACAAAGTGAACTAGAACTTTCAATTTTCCATAAGTGAGCCCTCTCTAAAGTTTATACGAGCATCTCCTCAATAAGAACCATTTATGCACCCAGGAACAAACCTACAACGTCCACCCCCGGGTCCTGGGGGGCTGTGTAGACACCGGATATTCTGTTATATCATCATTTAACTTTTTTTCAACAAAATGGCTATCGCAAAATTTTTATTGGATGCCTTTGAGAAAAAAACGCTTGGGGGACTAGTTGTCCTTGTTGGAACCCTTGGTCCCAGTTTTTTCGGATAAATGTCCCTCCCAGATTAATTTCTTTTGGCCCCTTAATTATTTTCCTTCCTTAAGTAATAAATATTAATTTTCCTGTTATTTTTGACGCCATTTTGGGTCCTCTTAACTGCGTACGTGCTTAATAGACCACGAAGGAAAGAATTGCGCAGTTAGGGAGGTTGGCCAGTAGATTAGTAAGTCTAAGGATTGGCTGGAAAGATTCATTATCACCCTAGTAACCCCCGCCGCAGCACGCGGCCAGCGGGCTGGGAGGAAGAGTCCATTTTTTAGTTAGTTCTTTTATATAACGTGGAATGATTACAGTAAGCTTTTCTTTTACTATGTACTCTTTTAACTTTTCAGCTTAGGTCAAATCTGAAAGAGTTAGTTTGAAATCTTATCGGTAAACTTTGGCTTTAAATGTGGCCATAGAGCATCCGATCATGTTTGTATACGGAACCGTGGGAGTAACCAAAGAAATCCCACTCATTTGGGGCAAAAGAAGGATCTTCCCCTCCAGCAAGTGGCATAGCAACTCTTTGCGCCATTTTGCCTTTAAAAGTGGTGACCCCCTTACGATAAACCTCCAATAAAAGGTGGCAGCGATTTAAGGTCCTATCAGTAAATCTGATATTAAAAGAATTCCGCGCTTTCTAAGAGACGGATTAATTTGGCCTAGACAGTAGCCTATTTTGGTGGCATATAAAAGACAAAAATACGCAATTAATTAATAAGAAGGTCTATAATGGGCTATAGCCTTGTTAGACAAATATAAAAAAAAGAATAACGCAAAATTAATGAGTTGAGTTTACAGTGGGGGAATCTCCGTATTTAAAAGTATTACAGGGTTTAAGGACAGATAAGAAAACGGTGAAAGTTGGGTTATTATTTGAGTAAAGTGGCGGACTTAGATATAATCTTCAGTGACGAAGGTTATAAGAGCATTGAGGACGGCAAATTAGAAGAATTTCTCAGTTTTTGCGCACATTGGACAAGGAAGGTGGGAGGCACCTTTCCTATTGAGCAATCTGCCCAGGAGATTATATTTGGAATACGAGTATCCAGGGAGGATACGTGATTTGTTTTGCGGGGTAGTTCCCACTAGTGAAACACTCGCGCGGTTTTTCTGATTATTTTCTCGTCCAACCCCTGTTAATTCGTTTTTCGGAGATATATTTCACTCGCGTAAAACTTCTTGTTGTGAAAGAAGTTGTTATTCCCGAATGAAGTCTAGACATTCCGGTTATTTGAAAAATTGTTGAATCTCATTACACGGAGCTGATAATTCACAATAGTAATTGTGTACCATAATTTTTGCGTGACATTTTTGAATTTACCAAGATTGACTAATTGAATAAGAGATATTATAATCGGAAAGAAGCATACATGATAAAATGAGTGGGTACGAAAAAACTTAGGAAGGATATATGAAACAACAAAACAAACTAACCCCACAGAGGCTGTGCCATATGAAGGGGAGTTGCGGGATAGAGATAATACAGATATGGAACAAATGAATTCAGAAAATGAATTAAGAAGAAATAATGACAGACGGAATCAAAGTAGTCCGAGTAGAAGGAGTAGTGTTAAATCGAGATCCAGCAGGGGCTCGCGAAAAAGTACTCAAATAGATATGACACAACAAATAGTAAATTTCATAAAGGAAGAAAGAATAGCTAGAGAAAAAAAGGAAGAGGCTGATAGAATAGCCAGAGAACGAAAAAAGGAGAATGATAAAATAGCTAGAGAGAAAGAAGAAAGATATCACCAGGAGTTTCAAAGAACCATGATAGGTCTAATAGAAGCCCGCTGGGGAATTCCAGAAAGTAAGATTTTATCACAACTAACTTCTAGGCTGTCAGATAGCCATAATAATTTGTCTAAGAATCATTCGCAAGAAAAAGAAAATTATCAGACATTAAACACTTTTACGGGAAAATATGATGCTTCGTTGACAAGGCGGGAAGGTGAACCGGCCCATAAAACAAATGGGAAGGCTGTGCCACCCTATCGGAAAAACGAAATACATGATACGCGTGTTCAAAATGTTGATAATCCCCAAAAAAGTGGGACCACCCTAGTAACCCCCGCCGCAGCACGCGGCTAGCGGGCTGGGAGGAAGAGTCCATTTTTTAGTTAGTCCTTTTATACAACGTGGAATGATTACAGTAAGCTTTTCTTTTACTATGTACTCTTTTAACTTTTCAGCTTAGGTCGAATCTAAAAGAGTTAGTTAGAAATCTTATCGGTAAACTATGGCTTTAACTGTGGCCATAGACCATCCGATCCCGTTTGTATACGGAACCGTTGGAGTAACCGCGGAAATCTCACTAATTTGGGGCCAAAGAGGGATCTTCCCCCTCCAGTAAGTGGCATAGCAACTCTTTGCGCCATTTCGCCTTTAAAAGTGGTGACCCCCGCACGATAAACCTCCAATAGCCCTCCTATCATTTTTGGCTCTTAAAAATGGCACTGTAACTTCAGATTTCCAATCGAATGAGCCTCCTCCGAAGCTTGTACGACATCCCCTTCCATATAAAGTGGTGAACAATTTCTTTATTAATATTCTATATCGATATCATTTGTCGGATACTTCGGATAAAATTGACAAAATCTATGTATTACAATGAATAAATTCTTTATCCACATCTTTTGTCGGACAGGTCGGAATAAACTTGATAAAATATAATTATCAGAATGAATAGATTCTTTATCAACATCCTTAACCGGAAATGTCAGGTTTTAACATGTTAGTTTTAACAACATATCTAATAATGTTAGTTTTAACATTACCAAAACTAAGTGTCATAGTGATTAAATTCTGTATCAACATCTATTTTAAGATACGTGGGATAACATTGAAAAAATCTAAATATCAGAGTGAATAAATTTTCTATCAGCATCTTTGTCGGATAAATCGGATAAAATTCACAAAATCTAAGTATCAGATTGAATAAATTCTTTATAAACATCTTTTGTCGGATACATTGGATAACATTGTCAAAATCTAAGTATCAGAGTGAATAAATTCTCTATCAACATCCTTTGCCGGATATGTCGATTAACATTATCAAAACATAAGTGTCAGAGTGATGAAATTCAAATTGAATGAATTTCCTTTGAATTTCCAATCGAATGAGCCTGTTTTGAAGTTTCTACGACAACGCCTTCTATAAAAACCTTATATGGCCCCAGGGCATAACTTAATACCCTTGCCCCGAAGGCTATGGGGGAGTGTCCTTCTCAAAAAGATATCTTCTAACTTGAAATCAACTACGTTGAACAAAATGGCCATCTCAAAATTTTGATTGGATGTGTTTGGGGGAATAATGGGCACGGGGGAGAGGCTAGTTCCTCTCCAATCACTTTCGACTATTAAAAAGGTCACTAGCCCTTTGAATTTCTTATAAACGTCCAGGGCATAACTTAAAAACTTTGCCCTGAGGGTTTTGTTTCAACGTAGGGCTTTTGAAGTTTCTATGCCAACGGCTTCTATAAAAACTTTATATACCCCAGGACATAACTTAAAACCCTTGCCTTGAAGGTTGTTGGGGAGTGTCCTCCTCAAAAACATATTTTCTATCTGGAAATCAACTACGCTGAACAAATTGGATATGTAACAATTTTGATTGGATGTGTTTGGGGGAATGATGAGCAGAAGGGTCTAGTTGCCCTCCAATCACTTTCGACTATTAAAAAGGCCAGTAGCCCTTAGAATTTCCAATCGAATGAGCCTTTTTTGAAGTTTCTACGACAACGCCTTCTATAAAAACCTTATATGGCCCCAGGGCATAACTTAAAACCCTTGCCCCCGAAGGTTGTGGGGAGTGTACTTCTCAAAAAGATATTTTCTATCTGGAAATCAGCTACGCTGACAAAATGCCTATCTCAAAATTTTGATTGGACGTGTTTGGGGGAATGATGGGCGTGGGGGGGGCTAGTTGCCATCCAAACACTTTTTACTATTAAAAAGGGCACTAGCCCTTTGAATTTCGAATCCAACGAGCCTGTTTTGAAGTTTATACGACAACACCTTCTATAAAAACCATATATGCACCCTGGGCTTAACTTAAAACCCTTGCCCTGAGGGTTATGGGGGAGTCTCCTCCTCAAAAACACATTTTCTATCTTGAAATCAACTACGCTGAACAAAATTACTATCTAAAAATTTTGATTGGATGTGTTAGGGGGAACGATGGGCATGGG
>JAQQPU010003071.1:40499-53278 GCA_029168905.1 Artemia sp. Kazakhstan ARC1039 | reverse complement strand
CTTAGCTTAGAGTTTTTAGTTACACTTATAGTTTAGTTTAGTTTCAGCTAAGAGTTTTAGTTTAGAATTATAGTTTAATTTAGTTCTGCTTAAGAGTTTTAGCTTGGAGTTTTAGCCTAGAGTTTTAGCTTAGAGCTTTTAGTTACACTTGTGAATTGGATCATATGAAGGTGGAGAAAAAAGTGTTTAACCGATTAGCAGTTAAGGTAACCTCGAAGAGCATGTTAACTCATAGCTTATTTATTCTAAATTTGGAACAATATCAATCTATGGAAATGGTTAACGATGATAAAATGGTTTTATGACTTGACCTAGCTTTACTTTTTCGATGTGTTCTGTATAATACACAAGTGGTGTTTGAACAGTGTTATCAATTTAAAATAGAGTTTAACGTTATAGTATACTAAAAAGTTGATACTAAGAGAGATGTAGATGGCAAGAAAAGAATTTTAATAATGAAATTCAGACAAACCTTAGAAATCCTTGCAAATCAAGTAGTGAGGTGTATGTGAGTATGAACCATCAAAGATCATAAGCACCAACGACCCTAACCACCAGAGACCTCAACCCCCCAAAGGTCCCCTATCCCCAAATTTGAAGGGTGCCCTCTCCATCCAACTTTGCCCCCCCCCCCCAATTTTTGTAATTTTTTTTTTATTTTTTTTTTAATTTTTTTAATTTTTTTAACATGATATATTTTTCAACTTTTTTTACATCTCCAAATCATATCAGAAAAATAGAATGACCCTGTTGATTTAAATTTTAAAATATATTCTTGTGCATACCCATACTCCTATTGATGAGGACTGATGGTTCTAATTCAATATTTTGTTCATGAAAGCAAACTGTTTTTTTAACTAAATTTTTTTTTTTGGACTTCGAAATTATTCAACTTTTTTTTACATCTCTCAATCATATCAGAAAAATAGAATGACACTTTTGATTTATATTTTAAAATATATTCTTGTGCATACCCATAATCCTATTGATGAGGACGGATGGTTGTAATTCAATATTTTTTTTCATGAAAGCAAACTATTTTTTTAACTAATTCTTTTTTTACTTCGAGATTATTCAACTTTTTTTTATATCTCCAAATCATATCAGAAAAATAGAATGACCCTTTTGATTTAAATTTTAAAATATATTCTTCTGTATACCCATACTCCTATTGATGAGGACTGATGGTTCTAATTCAATATTATTTTCATGAAAACAAACTATTTTTTTTAACTAATTTTTTTTTGGACTTCGAAATTATTCAACTTTTTTTTTACATCTCTAAATCATATTAGAAAAATTGAATGACACTTTTGATTAAAATTTTTAAATATATTTTTGCATACCCATACTCCTAATGATGAGGACTGATGGTTCTAATTCAATATTTTTTCATAAAAAACAAACTATTTTTTTTAAACTTCGAAATTATTCTACTTTTTTACGTATCTTAAAATGACATGAAATATGCTTATGGCTATAACAATTGTACTCTATGCTTGCTCAGAGACACGATGTGGCTTTCCCACTGGTGCTCTATGGCCTGTTATTGAGACTACCTAGTCTATTGTATGTATTAAACCAGTATTTCTTACGAAGTGGAACGATAAACACCTAAGTCATATCTTTAAAAAAGTGAAGATGGAGCATTTTAATAAAGTGTGTTCACGTGACAATGTTTTTGTAGCATTGAATGCCGACAAAAAGAAGTATTTAAACTATGAAACAAGTACAAGTGGTAGCACTATTGGAAATGTATGCATGCATTGTCATGATAGTAAGGAATTAAATTTGTTTGGAGTACCGAAAAATTTCAACTCTTATGTTGGTGGATATGCGAGATTGAGATCTCCAGAGATGATTGCACTCAAAGAAAATGCCAACATAAAAATAATCTTTGATGATAGAGGACAAATCCTTGCTTCTGTTGCAGGTAACACATTACCTACTGATATATCCTATCGTCAGCTTTCGGGTATTAGCATTTAAAGGAAGATCAAAAAAGAAAGGCATACTCTTCTACTAATATCATAACCCATATCTTGTCTACGTGCCGGAAAACACTGTAGACAGTGAAATTGCCGGAAAAATAAAAAGGGCAATGGCAGAAAATATCACTATGCAATATAAAGATAAATCGATGAAAAACAAAGTACCAGCAAACGTTACTGCCATTGATCAAACAGTCGATGTACCAAATAATACCACAGATGAAAAGCATATTGAGCCTGTCGATGACACGCCAGTAAAAGTTGTGTATGGCTCAAAATGGAATAATGATAATTCTATTGATTACGAACTAAGAGAAGACAATGGCTACAATATCAAGAGAGAACATGGTGAACTATTTTATGGAACAGATTAAAAATGTCCAAAGTTGATCATTGATACTAATAATGTATCATAATATATTTTTGTATTAATATTCTACATAGCATTATTTCATTAAAAATATTTTATGCATTACATTGTTATGTATTCATTATTTTTAGAGTATGCTAGCATATCAAACGTTTAGAATGTCTATTAAAACATCGGAGATGTAAGAAAAGGAATTTGCATACATCTATTGTCAGACATATGGGATAACATTGACAAAATCTAGGTATCAGAATGAATAAATTCTTCATCAAAATCCGTTGTTGGATATGTCATTATGAAAAAATTGTAAGTAAGTAAGTAAATAACAAACTCTTTCTTGAATTCACCTCTTGGATACAGAATACAGATTTTCAATTCAGGAAATTATGAAAAAAAATTGAACAAATTCTTTATTAACATTCATTATAGATTGAAGTCGCTTCCTAGACAGACAATACAGCAATTTCACAAATCCTGAGTATAAGAGTGATTAAATTCTATATAAACATTCATTTGTCAGATACATAGGAAAAAGTTGACAAAATCTAAATGTTAGAGTGAATAAATTTTTTTTTATCAACATCTTTTGTCAGATTAATCGGATAAAATTGACCGAATCTAAGTGTCAGAGTGAATAATTTTTTTTATCAACATCCTTTGTCAGATACATCAAATAAAATTGACAAAATCTAAATTTCAGAATAAATAAATGCTTTAACAAGATCCTTTATTGGATATTTTGGATAAAATTGACAAAATCTAAGTATCAGAGTGACTAAATTCTATATCAACATCCTTTTCTCGGACCCATAGGATAAAATTGACAAATTCTAAGTTTTAGAGTGAATAAATTTTTTTTTATCAACATCCTTTGCCAGATACATCGGATAAAATTGACAAAATCTAAGTATCAGAGTGAATAAATTCATTATCAACATCCTTTGTCGGATATGTCGGACAAAATTGAAAAAATCTAAGTATCAGAGTGAATATTGTTTTTATCAGCATCCTTTGCCAGATACTTCGAATAAAATTGATAAAATATAAGTGTCAGAGTAAAAAATTTTTTTTATCATCATCTTTTGTCAGATATATCAAATAAAATAGACAAAATCTAAATTTCAGAATGAATAAATGCTTTATCAACATCCTTTATCGGATATGTTGGATAAAATTGACAAAATCTAAGTATCAGAGTGACTAAATTCTATATCAACATCCTTTTCTCGGATACATAGGATAAAATTGACAGAATCTAAGTGTCAGAGTGAATAACTTTTGTTATCAACATCCTTTGCCAGATACATCGAAAAAAATTGATAAAATATAATTGTCAGAGTAAGTAATTTTTTTTATCAACAGCCTCTGTAAGATACATCAAATGGAATTGACAAAATCTAAATTTCAGAATGAATAAATGCTTTAACAACATCCTTTATCGGATATGTCGGATAAAATTGAAGAAATCTAAGTTTCAGAGTGACTAAATTCTATATCAACAACCTTTTCTCGGATACATAGGATAAAATTGACAAATTCTAAGTGTTAGATTGAAAATTTTTTTTATCAACATCCTTTGCCAGATACATCGGATGAAATTGACAAAATATAAATTTCAGAATGAAAAAATTCATTATCAACATCCTTTGTCGGATATGTCGGATAAAATTGACAAAATCTAAGTATCAGAGTGAGTATTTTTTTTTTATCAACATCCTTTGCCAGATACATCGAATAAAATTGATAAAATATAAGTGTCAGAGTGAATAATTTTTTTTATCATCATACTTTGTCAGATACATCAAATAAAATTGACAAAATTTAAATTTCAGAATGAATAAATGCTTTTACAACATCCTTTATCGGATATTTCGGATAAAATTAACAAAATCTAAGTATCAGAGTGACTAAATTCTATATCAACATCCTTTTCTCGGATACATAGGATAAAATTGACAAATTCTAAGTGTTAGAATGAATAATTTTTTTTTTCAACATCCTTTGCCAGATACATCGGATAAAATTGACAAAATATAAGTATCAGAGTGAATAAATTCATTATCAACACCCTTTGTCCGACATGTCGGATAAAATTGAAAAAATCTAAGTATCAGAGTGAATAATTTTTTTTATCAACATACTTTGCCAGATATATCGAATAAAATTGATAAAATATAAGTGTCAGAGTGAACAATTTTTTTTTATCAACATCCTTTGTCAGATAAATCGAATAAAAAGTAACAAAATCTAAATATCAGAGTGAAAAAATGCTTTTTCAGAATCCTTTGTCGGATATGTTGAATAAAATTTACAAAATCTAAATATCACAATGAATAAATGCTTTAACAACATCCTTTGCCAGATATGTTGGATAAAATTGACAGAATCTAAGTATCTGAGTTATTAAATTCTATATCAACATCCCTTTCTCGGATACATGGGATAAAATTGACAAAATCTAAGTATCAGAGTGAATAAATGCTTTATCAACATCCTTGAAATGCATTATCAACATCATTTGTCGGCTATATCGGATAAAATTGACAAAATCTAAGTATCAGATTGATTATATTCTATATCAACATCCCTTTCTCGAATACCTGGGATAAACGTGACAAAGTCTAAGTATCAGATCTATTAAATTCTATATCAACATCCCTTTCTCAGATACATGGGATAAAATTGACAAAATCTAGGTATCAGAGGGAATAAATGTTTTATCAATATCCCTTAAAGGCTTTATTTAAGGTATCTGACATCACATGTCAGATACATCGGATAAAATTGAAAAAATCTAAGCACCAGAAAGAATCAATTCGTTTTCAAAGTTTTTATGGGATACATCAGATAAAAGTCATAAAATCCAAGTTCTATTCATTTTGACTTCATGCGTCGTTACGTTGAATTTAGATTAGACAGATTATAGATGGCAGCACACCCGCTCAGACACACAGTCATAGTGAGAGAGATATTCAAAAAGTTGAGTTAACTTAGGTTCACTTAGAGTGGCTAGACATGCATTGGAATAAGCAAAGACCCGCCCAGATACACAGGCAAAAAGAGTGACACAGATAAAAACACATACAAATACGTAGATTTCGACACAAAAAACGAGAAAGACATGGAGTATACACCGCGACGGCGCATACATAGTAAGAGAGACATGCAAAGTCGACATATCTTTATTTAATTTTTTAAGGTTAATTTAGACTATGTTACGTGCGCGCACGTAACCTAGTCTAAATTTATTCAATTATTCACTCTGATATTTAGATTTTGTTAATTATAATTGTTGTAACTGATAAAAGATGTTGATAAAAATAAATTATTCACTCTGATGCTTAGATTTTGAAAATTTTATCCCACATTCCCGAGAAAGGGGTGTTGATATAGAATTTAATCAATCTGATACTTAGATTTTGTCAATTTTATCGGACATATCCGATGAAAGATATTGTTAAAACATATATTCATTCTGAAATTTAGATTTTGTCAAGTTTATTTGATGTTACCTGACAAAGGATATTGATAAAAAAATTTATTCACTCTGATACTTATATTTTGTCAATTTTATTCGATGTATCTGGCAAAGGATGTTAATAAAAAAAATCATTCACTCTGATACTTACATTTTGTAAATTTTATCCGACATATCCGACAAAGGGTGTTGATAATGAATTTATTCATTCTGAAATTTAGATTTTGTCAATTTTATCCGATGTATTTGGCAGAGCTTGTTGATAAAAAAAATTATTCACTCTAACACTTAGAGTTTGTCAATTTTATCCTATGTATCCGAGAAAAGGATGTTGATATAGAATTTAGTCACTCTGATACTTAGATTTTGTCAATTTTATCCGATGTAGCCGACAAATGATGTTGATAATGCATTTCAAGGATGTTGATAAAGCATTTATTCACTCTGATACTTAGATTCTGTCAGTTTTATCCGACAAATCCGACAAAGGATGTTGATAATGAATTTATTCACTTCTTATACTTGAATTTTGTCAATTTTATCCCATTTATCCAAGAAAGGGATGTTGATATAGAATTTAATAACTCTGATACTTAGATTCTGTCAATTTTATCCAACATATCCGGCAAAGGATGTTGTTAAAGCATTTATTCATTCTGATATTTAGATTTTGTCAATTGTATTCAACATATCCGACAAAGGATGCTGAAAAAGCATTTATTCACTCTGATATTTAGATTTTGTTAATTATAATTGTTGTAACTGATAAAAGATGTTGATAAAAAATAAATTATTCACTCTGATACTTAGAATTTGTCAATTTTATCCCATATACCCGAGAAAGGGATGTTGATATAGAATTTAATCAATTTGATACTTAGATTTTGTCAATTTTATTCCATGTACCCGAGAAAGGGATGTTGATATAGAATTTAATCAATCTGATACTTAGATTTTGTCAATTTTATATGATATAGCCGACAAATGATGTTGATAATGCAATTAAAGGATGTTGATAAAGCATTTATTCACTGTGATACTTAGATTTTGTCAATTTTATCCCATATATCCCAAAAAATTATTTGATATGGAATTTAATCACCCTGATACTTAGATTTTATCAATTTTATCCGACATATGGCACAATGGATGTCGATAATGAATTTATTCACTTTGACACTTAGATCTGGTCAATTTTATCCGATGTAACTGGCAAAGGATGTTGATAAAAAAAAATATTCATTTTAACACTTAGATTTTGTCAATTTTAATCTATCTATCCGAGAAAAGGATTCTGATGTAGAATTTAATCACTCTGATACTTATATTTTGTCAATTTCATCCGACATATCCGACAAAGGATGTTCTTAAAGATTTATTCATTCTGATATTTATATTTTGTCAATTTTTATTCGATGTATCTGACAAAGGATGTTGAAAAAAAACTTGTTCATTCTGAGGCGTATATTTTATCAATTTTATTCGATGTATCTGGCCAAGGATGTTGATAAAAAAAAATTATTCACGTTGATGCGTAGATTTTTTCAATTTTATCCGACATATCCAACATAGGATGTTGATAATGAATTTATTCAATCTGATACTTAGATTTTGTCAATTTTATCTGATGTATCTGGAAAAGGATGTTGATAAAAAAAAATTATTCACTCTAACACTTAGAATTTGTCAATTTTATCCTATGTATCCGAGAAAAGGATGTTGAAATAGAATTTAGTCACTCTGATAATTCGATTTTGTCAATTTTATCCGACATATCTGATAAAGGATGTTGTTAAAGAATTTATTTATTCTGAAATTTAGATTTTTTCAATTTTATTTGATGTATCTGACAAAGGATGTTGAAAAAAAAAATTTATTCACTCTGACACTTATATTTTATCAATTTTATTCGATGGATCTGGCAAAGGATGTTGATAAAAAAAAATTATTCATTCTGATACTTAGATTTTTTCAATTTTATCCGACAAAGGATGTTGATAATGAATTTGTTAATTCTGAAATTTAGATTTTTGTCAATTTTATCCGATATATTTGGCAAAGGATGTTGATAAAAAAAAATTATTCACTCTCACACTTATAACTTTTCAATTTTATCCTATGTATCCGAGAAAAGGAGGTTGATATAGAATTTAGCACTCTGATACTTAGATTTTGTCAATTTTATCCGAAGTATCTGACAAAGGATGTTGATAATGAATTTATTCATTCTGAAATTTAGATTTTTGTCAACTTTATCCGATAAATTTGGCAAAGGATGTTGATAAAAAACTTTATTCACTCTAACACTTAGAATTTGTCAATTTTATACTATGTATCCGAGAAAAGGAGGTTGATATAGAATTTAGTCACTCTGATACTTATATTTTGTCAATTTTATCCGACTTATCCGATAGAGGATGTTGTTAAAGCATTTATTGATTCTGAAATTTAGATTTTGTCAATTTTATTTGATGTATCTGACAAAGGCTGTTGATAAAAAAATTCTTCACTCTGACAGTTATATTTTATGAATTTTATTCGATGTATCTGGCAAAGAATGTTGATAATTAATTTATTCATTCTGAAATTTAGATTTTGTCAATTTTTGATGTATCTGACAACGGATGTTGATAAAAAAATTTATTCACTCTGACACTTAGATTCTGTCAATTTCATCCTATGTATCTGAGAAAAGGATGTTGATATAGAATTTAGTCACTCTGATATTTAGATTTTGTCAATTTTAACCGACCTATCCGATAAAGGATGTTGTTAAAGCATTTATTTATTCTGAAATTTAGATTTTGTCAATTTTATTTGATGTATCTGACAAAGGATGTTGATAAAAAAGAATTTATTCACTCTGACACTTATATTTTATCAATTTTATTCGATATATCTGGCAAAGGATGTTGATAAAAAAAATTATTTACTCTGATGCTTAGATTTTGTCAATTTTGTCCGACATATCCGACAAAGGGTGTTGATAATGAATTTATTCGCTCTGGTACTTAGACTTTGTCAATATTATCCGATGTATCTGGCAAAGGATGTTGATAAGAAAAATTTATTCACTCTAACACTTATAATTTATTAATTTTATCCTATGTATCCGAGAAAAGGATGTTGATATAGAATTAAGTCACTCTGATACTTATATTGTGTCAATTTTATCTGACATATCCGGTAAAGGATGTTGTTAAAGCATTTATTTATTCTGAAACTTAGATTTTGTCGATTTTATTTTATGTATCTGACAAAGGATGTTGACAAAAAATTTATTCACTCTAACACTTAGATTCTGTTAATTTTATCCGCTGTATCTGACAAAAGATGTTGATAAAAAAAATTTATTCACTCTAACACTTAGATTTTGTCAACTTTTTCCTATGTATCTGAGAAATGGATGTTGATATAGAATTTATTCACTCTTATACTTAGATTTTGTGAAATTGCTGTATTGTCTGTCTAGGAAGCAACTTCAATCGATAATGAATGTTAATAAAGAATTTGTTTAATTTTTTTTCATAATTTCCTGAATTAAATTTCTGTATTCTGCATCCAAGAGGTGAATTCAAGAAAGAGTTTGTTACTTACTTACTTACTTACAATTTTTTCATAATGACATATCCAATAACGAATGTTGAGAAAGAATTTATTCATTCTGATACCTAGATTTTGTCAATGTTATCCCATGTGTCTGACAATAGATGTATGCAAATTCCTTTTCTTACATCTCCGATGTTTTAATAGACATTCTAAACGTTTGATATGCCAGCATACTCTAAAAATAATAAACACATAACAATGTAAGGCATAATATAGTTTTAATGAAATAATGCTATGTAGAATATTAATACAAAAATATAATATGATACATTATTAGTATCAATAATCAACTTTGGACATTTTTAATCTGTTCCATAAAATAGTTCACCAGGTTCTCTCTTGATATTGTAGCTATTGTCTTCTCGTAGTTCGTAATCAGTAGAATAATCATTATTCCATTTTGAGTCATACACAACTTTTACTGGCGTGTCATCGACAGACTCAATATGATTTTCGTCTGTGGCGTTATTTGGTTCAATGACTGTTTGACCAATGGCAGTAACGTTTGCTGGTACTTTGTTTTTCATCGATTCATCATTATATTCCATAGTGATATTTTTTGCCATTGCCCTTTTTATTTTTCTGGCAATTTCACTGTCTATTATCACATTATTTTTACACGGGTAACAGTTTCGGCACGTAGACAAGATATGGTTTATGATATTAGTAGAAGAGTAGGCCTTTCTTTTTTAGATCCTCCGTTGAATGCTAATACCCGAAATCTGATGATAGGATGTATCAGTAGGTAATGTGTTACCTGCAACAGTAGCAAGGATTTGTCCTCTATCATCAACGATTATTAATTTGTTGGCATTCTCTTTGAGTGCAATCATCTCTGGAGATCTCTATCTCACATATCCGCGAACATAAGAGTTGAATTTTTTCAGCACTCCAAAGAAATTTAATTCCTTACTGTCATGACAATGCATGCATACATTTACAATAGTGCTACCACTTGTACTTGTTTCATAGTTTAAATACTTCTCCTTGTCGGCATTCAATGCTACAATAACATTGTCATGTGAACACACTTTATTAAAATGTTGCATCTTCACTTTTTTAAAGATATGACTTATGTGTTTATCGTTCCACTGCGTAAAAAATACTGATTTAATACATGCAATAGACTAGATAGTGTCGACAACCGGCCATAGAGTACCAGTGGGAAAGCCACATCGTGTCTCTGAGCAAGTTTAGAGTACTATTGTTATAGCCATAAACATATTTAACGTCATTTTAAGATACGTAAAAAAAAGTTGAATAATTTCGAAGTTTAAAAAAATAGTTTTTTTTATGAAAAAAATATTGAATTAGAACCATCAGTCCTCATCATTAGGAGTATGGGTATGCACAAGAATATATTTAAAAATTTAAATCAAAGTGTCATTCTATTTTTTTGATATGATTTAGAGATGTAAAAAAATTTGAATAATTTCGAAGCCCAAACAAAAATTGTTAAAAAAATAGTTTGTTTTTTATGAAAAAAATATTGAATTAGAACCATCAGTCCTCATCATTAGGAGTTTGGGTATGCACAAGAATATATTTTAAAATTTAAATCAAAATTGTCATTCTATTTTTCTAATATGATTTAGAGATGCAAAAAAAAAGTTGAATAAAAAAAAATTTAGTTAAAAACATAGTTTGTTTTCATGAAAAGAATATTGAATTAGAACCATCAGTCCTCATCAATAGGAGTATGGATATGCACAATAATATATTTTAAAATTTAAATCAAAAGGGTCATTCTATTTTTCTGATATGATTTGGAGATGTATAAAAAAGTTGAATAATCTCGAAGTCCAAAAAATGTTATTAAAAAAAATAGTCTTCTTTCATGAAAAAAAATATTGAATTAGAACCATCAGTCCTAATCAATAGGAGTATGGGTATGCACAAAAATATATTTTAAAATTTAAATTAAAAGTGTCATTCTATTTTTCTGATATGATTTAGAGATGTAAAAAAAAAGTTGAATAGTTTCGGTCCAAAAAAAATTGAGTTAAAAAAAATAGTTTGCTTTCATGAAAAAAATATTGAATTAGAACCATCAGTCCTCATCAATAGGAGTATGGGTATGCACAAGAATATATTTTAGAATTTAAATCAAAAGGGTCATTCTATTTTTCTGATTTGATTTGGAGATGTAAAAAAAGTTGAAAAAAATATATCATGTTAAAAAATAATAAAAAAAGTTAAAAAAAAACTTAAAAAAAAATTAAAAAAAATGGGGGGGGGGCAAAAAGTTGGAGAGATGGGGCGTCCTTCGAGTTTGGGGATAGGGGACCTTTGGGGGGTTGAGGTCTCTGGCGGTTAGGGTCGTTGGTACTTATGATCCTTGATGGTTCGTACTCACATACACCTTACTACTTGATTTGCAAGGATTTCTAAGGCTTTTTTCTGAATTTCATTATTGGAATTCTTTTCTTGTCATCTACATCTCCCTTAGTATCAACTTTTTAGTATACTATAACGTTAAACTCTATTTTAAATTGACAACACTGTTCAAACACCACTTGTGTATTATACAGAACATATCGAAGAAGTAAAGCTAGGTCAAGTCATAAGACCATTTTATCATGGTTAATCATTTCCATAGATTGATATTGTTCCAAATTTCTAATAAATAAGCTATGAGTTAACATGCTCTTCGAGGTTACCTTAACTGCTAATCGGTTTAACCCTTTTATCTCCACCTTCATATGATCCAATTCGCAAATGTTATCTGGCTCTGTTTTTTCCCCTATTCTTCAAATAAGATCGTTCGTAAGTCCAATTCGCGAATCCCTTATCCCTTTTTGCAAATATAGTTAGCTTTTACGCAAAATGTTTCAACAGCATATGTCAATCAAATAATTCTGAGTGTAGCATCCAATTGTTTAATTAGCAGCGACGCATTAATAACAAACTACTCTCGAATTAAGGCAATTGTCCAAAAAATCAGAAACTAGTCTGATAGCACATACTTCAAAGAAATGGAACAGGTGTGAGAGGATACTCACTCTCTCTGAAAAGGTGTAGAGCTGCAGGCAAATAGCATAGGAAGGAACATAATGCCATAGAATATCATGGGAAGGAAGAAAGTGCCATAGAAATGGAACATAGGACTCAACTTTCATATGAAGTGCTTCTGGGAAAAAAACAGAGGCAACACTATAGCATTCCCTATAGTAAAGGCCATGCGACTCCAATGTTTTATTATTATTTTTTTCCCGAAGCACTTCATATGGAAGAGGTCGCCGTATAAACTTCAGATGGGGCTCTATCGATTGGAAACCGGAAGTTCTAGTGCCCTTTTTAAGAGTCAAAAGTGGTCACAGGTTAACTAGCC
>JAQQPU010003071.1:1570-40399 GCA_029168905.1 Artemia sp. Kazakhstan ARC1039 | reverse complement strand
CCCCCCCCCCCCCGAGAGGGCTCATTTGATTGGAAATTGAAAGTTCTAGTTCACTCTTAAAGAGTCAAAAGAGGTCAAAGGGTAACTAGCCCCTCCCCCACTCCCTTTTCCACTAACATCCATCCTATAAAAATTTTGCCATAGCCTTTTTGTTAAAAGTAGTTGAAACGTCAGATAAAACTCCGAGGTCAAGGCAAACCCCTAGATCCCGGGGGCAAGTGTTCTCAAGTTATGCCCCGGGGGCATATAAGGTTTTTTACGTAAGTGGTGGTCGTATTAACTTCAGAGGTGGCTTATTTGATTGGGGAATGAACGTTTTAGTTACCTTTTTATGAGTCACAAGGGCTCGGAGGGCATCTACTACTCTCCCACACGCACATAACCTCTTTTCCCAAAATGAATCCGATCAAAATTTGAGTTTGCGAGTTTGTTTGAAATAGTCTAACAGCCAGATAACAAAATCTTCTGGGTCAAACCCCCCCCCCCCCCCCTAGAGCCTGGGGAAGGGTCGTAACTTATGCCCTGGGGACATATAAATTTGTTACGGAAAAAGTGGTCGTATAAATTTCGGAGGGAAGTCAAATGATTTGAAAATGAAAGTTCTAATTCCTTTTTTAAGAGTCAAAAGTGATTCGATGGTAGCTAACCCCCCCCCCCCCCGCCAACCCTCTTTTCCCCAAATGCGTCTAATCGATTTTTTTTATAGCCATTTTGTTCAAACTAGACCAAAGATCATATAACAAAGACTCCAGGGACAACACAGCCCACCAGAACCAGGGGGCAAGTGTAGTAAATTATATCCCGGGGCATATAAGGTTTTTGTCGAAGGGATGGTAGTATACACTTCGGAGGAGGCTCGTTCGATTGTAAATAGGAATTTCTAGTACTCTTTTTAAGAGTCAAAAGTGATTGGAGGGAAATTTGCCCCCCCCCTCCCAAGACCCTTTTCCCCAAATGTATCTGATCCAAATTTTGAGAGACCCATTTTTTCAAAATAGTTTAAAGATCAAATAGCGAAAACTCAGGGGTCAACACAGCTCCTCCCCTAGAGTCCGGGGGAAGTGTTGTAGGTTATGCCCCTGGGGTAGATAAGGTTTCATGTAAGGGGTGGTCGTATAAGCATCAGAAGTGGCTCATTTGATTGGAAATTGATATTTCTATTAAAATTAACGATCATAGCAAACAGATAGATAACAGGTGCAAATATAAATGAATGAATAAATCTTTCATGGCTTCAATACTGTGTGATGATTTTCCCCCCAAAGGTGCTTCGTATGCAAGGGGTGGAGTTATAAACTTCAGAGGGGGCTCTTTCAATCGGAAATAAAAATTTCCAGCGCTATTTTTAAGAGTCAAATGTTGTTGGAGGGCACTCTTCCACGCTCTCTTTTCCTCAAATGCATCCGATCAAAATTTTGAGATGGTCATTATGTCCAAAATAGTCCAAAGGTGAAGTAATTAAAGTAATTATGCTTCGGGGGTTGACAAAACCTCCCACTGATGTCCATTGTTCATATATAAGGCTTTATCGAAGCGGCAATCGTATAGAATTCGGAAAAGGCTCATTCATTTTAAATCGAAAGTCTTAGCTCCATTTTTAAAAGTCAAGAGTAATCAGACGATAAGCATCCCATCCCTCACGCCCCTTCTTCTAAATGCTTCCGATCAAAATTTTGAGTTACCGTTTTGTTTAAAATGGTTCAAATGTCAAATAGCTATGGTTCCGGGTTCAACCCCTTTCCCCCAGCTCTGGGGGAAAGGGCCGTAAGTATTACTAGCAGCCCATCGTTAATATATAAAGCTTCTATGGAAGGCGTGTCGTATACACTCTTGAGGAACTTCCTTCGATCGGAAATCGAAATTTATTGTGCTCTTTTTAAGAATAGAAAGTGATCAAAGAGTAACAAGTCCCCTTCCCCTTTTTGCCTTTTTCCCCAAATGCATCTTATCAAAAGTTTGAAATAACCATTTTGTTCCAAATATTCAAAAATTCAAACTACTATATCTTAGGGGTTGAGAAATTCTCCATAGCTGCCGGGGCAAGGATTGTAATTTATGTAGTTTTCCCATTATTAGAATATAAGATTTTTGTGGGAGGGGTGGCCGTATTAATTTGGAGGGGGCTCACTCCATCGAAAATTGAAACTTCCAGTTTTTTTTCAAGACTCAAAAGTGATAAATGGGCAACTAGCCCACGCCCCACTTTCCGAAAAGGCATCCGGTCAAAATTTTGAGATAGCCATTTTGTTCAAAATAGTTCTAATGTCAAATAACTATGCTTCCGGGGTTGAAACCTCCTCCTACCCCAAAGACATGGCTCTAAGTTAGGCAACTTGCTTATTGTTGCTTTGATACTTTGTTTACTTTGATGCTCGGATTTAGTGATTTACGTGGCAGCTTTCATTTACGGTGCAAGGGCTGTAAGTTACAGAAGTTCCTTATTGTTACTTTGTCTACTGTGATACCTTGTTTACTTTGATGCTTTCTTTACTATGATACTTTGTTACTTTGATATTATTACTTTGATGAAAGTTTGATGCTGAAAAAAAACTTGAATTTGAAATAGAGAACTTTTTTAAAACATGAAACTTTTTGCAATCGAAAACGAACAAAAATTAATTAAAATAACTTTCCAAAAAAGAAGTTTTTCAAAGAAAAGTAAAGGCCTTATTCTTAAGATCAGCAGATAAATATAAATATTAAAATTCAAACTCAAAACGACTAAAAATTACTATAAGTTAAACCCAAAATGAAAAGAAATTAAATAACAATCATAGCAATAAAATATACAACAGGTACTAATATAAATGAATAAACAAATTTTAAAACGAGTAAGGCTTAAGTTGAATATGCAAATAAACCTTAAAACGAACAAAAATATTTTGCCATTGAAGTATAAATGAAATCCAAAACGGATAGGAGTTAAATAAACAATCATAGCAAACAAACGTACAATAGGTAATAGTGTAAATAAATAGATAAGTCTTAAAACGAGTGAAACTTAAATTGAATATGCAAATCAAGCTTGAAACAAATAAAAATTACTACAAAACAAGAGCTTCGGTATTGCCTCCTTCTCTTACTATAAAAGTCTAAAACCTACTGTGTCATTGACGCTTTACAGAAAACAAATTACAAGAAAAATATTTTCTTTTGCACTTTTTACAACATTGAAAACAAACATAAAAATCACAGTAAAATTAAATTTGAAACTGATGAGCTTTAAGCAAATAAATTTCATTATAAATCAAATATTCAGTTCAATTTTATTAGTTTTTTAAAAGACTGTTCACGACAAATATCATATGTATCAAATATTCAGTTCGATTTTATTTGTACTTTCCATGAAAAATATAGTTAAAAATAAGCATACCGTATCCAAAAGTCTCGAAATATATACAAAATCTGTTTTGACTTCTGTACGATATGCTCGCTTATGATGCTCGTCTGAGCACATCATGGACTAAGCTAGATTCTTTGAGCTAGTAATTTTATGTAAGATAAGACATAATCGAAACCTTATCAGCACAGTATCGCCTTATCTATGTCTTTTACCTTTTATCTGATTAGGGGAAAAACTAAACCTTTGATGGGAGTGGAGTTTTATCATTGCCATAGAATCCAGAATAAACAGTTTCAGAATACTATACTTTAGTTATGAGAGTGGGCTGGAATTCTTAACCGCAATTTGGGACAATGCCACAAGGAATAGATATTTCTTACGAAACACAAGATTTATTTGCGGAGAATGTGAATAACAACTCATCCAATTTTTCAGATTTGCAGGATTTATTGTTAAAAGTTGAACATGAAAGGGAAAATTGCAATGGCTTCATAGGATCACCAAATCTTCTTAAGAAGAAAGTTAGTAAACCATCGTTTTTCCAGAAATTGAAAGCAAAGTTTTCAAAGGAGCAGCATTCCACTGAGAAGTTGGAAGGATTAGGTGAATGTTTTACAATGACCTTAAATCCAGGTGAACTCTTACGATTTAGTGCAGTGCAAACACGAAAAGACTCGGATGGTGATGCTGCAGCATTGGCACTTCTTGAAAGGAGAAAATCACTTACTGAACTGTTAAATATGATTTACAATGAAGCAAGAAAAAGAAATTCAAGTGGGAACTGTGAATCGGATAACGGAACAGAATATTCCACAACGTCCGATTACACTGGAAACCGGAGGAATTATGAAGTTGAAAATATTAATGAATGGAGATTAAAAAATAAAGGTTAGATTTTTGTTCTTATATATTTTATTACTCTTAAAAAAGGTAGTATTTGCAATATTTTGCCATGTGGATTATAGCATGGCCACAATAAGTCTCTAATGCACTGTTAAATTTCAAATCCATTCGTCAATTTTCGTTTCTATGGTTAATTAGAATGAAATAAATTGAAACTTAATCTAGTTTCAATTAGAATTGAAATTTAAATTGACCAGTAATTTTCGTATCATAAGAATTTTGCTATAAAGTATTCGAGAATGCCAAGAGGAAAGTGGTAGTCCATCATTTACTCCATATCCAAGTCCTCCATATTTCTTTACCAAAGATGTATAATAAAAAAGAAAATACTATATGATACAGTATATGTGTATTGTGCAGCTGAATGTGCATCGAAAATTTTTTTTTTCCAAGTATTGTTAATTCTTTACTGTAGCGAAAACAATCTTTTTCGACCTTAATGTTCCTATTTCTGATAATATGAAAAAAAATCTTAAACATGATGATAAGGGCTTATAGGCTATGAGGCAAAGATAAGGGCAAGATTACAAGGGATTATAAGGGCTTTGGGGAAGGGATTAACATCCCAAACCACGTGGTTCCTGGATTTTTCAGCTGAAACCTGTAATTCTAAATTGTTTTTATTTTGAAATTAGGATGAAATCTGTAATGCTTTGACTCCCAGCAATTTGGTTATATTGTCCATTAAAAGACATTATAGTGTTGCTTGGATTGATGAGGAATTAATTCAGAATTTAGTCTGTAGTCTATTTGACGACTGTGACAATACAGTGACTAAAGAAATGTTTGAATACTTCTTGGGGTAAAAGCGTCCCAAAATATAAACTTCAAAAAGTACTAAAATATTTTTTTCATTCAATACATATTATCGGGCCTCACATGCCCTGTCGGCTCAACTGGCACAGATGGCTGTGACTCAGATAAATGTTGCATACAGTTTCAGGAACCGACAGTCAGGATCCCAGTAATTTTAATTGGGGAGTTTTACTGCCCAGATTAGTACAAATGAGTTTAGATCGTATACTAGATTAGTCCGATTTGATGTTGGAAGGTCAACATCAATGTTAATAGACAGCTACAGTTGTACAGTTGTAACGAAAAAAATCACCAGTTTGTCACCAAGAGAATAACCAAAAATCACCAATTTTTCACTAAGAAAATCACCGAAAATCGGTGGTCAATAAGGATAGGCTTTACACCAAAAAGACGCGTTGGGAACCCTGAGCAAAGACATTATGTTTTTCAAAGGCTACTGCTCAAGAAGGAAGAGAATCTATACCAAAAACTGGATTTCCAGCCAAAACTGAAATTGTCACCCTAAAATCCTGTTTCTGGACACAAAGAACCTTTTTATTTATTTAACTACTACTTACTTTCCTTTGTCTTTACTTAGCAAAATCTTTTCTTTTTCTTTTTTCTAGGTCTCCATTCAAAAGAGTAACCACAATAATCCTCTTTCGTCCTCAAATCAAATTTCATTTATTTATGAGTGTTTTTAATCCCCCTGCCATAGTTGGTATCCTTAATGGTAAACATTAGCTCTGAAAAAGACCACTCAACTGGTGTCGATTTCTTATTACCTCTGGAAAATTTTTATGAGTCAGGTCAAAGCTGAAATATCGGACAAGCAGTGATAAATCTTATTTCCCTGGCTCCTTTGACTAGAGCCCTGCTCTGGCCGACCATCTAAATACTGTGATTTGGAGGTATCATACAGAACAAGCATCTTAGCAAAAAAACAGGGGCCAGAGAGCACTCAATTCTACCAGCCAGCAGAAAAAGATTTCATCATTAAGTTTTTAACAGCAATCCTTTTGCGAGCCCACAACTTCACAAAAAGTACCTGGCGGGGTTGCCCCTATCCCCCTGTAATAAATTTTTAATCGCTAGCTCCGTTAATTAATGCGTCAGTTCGTGACATCGGGAATGAATTCCAAAGACCTACTCTAAATCTTAAAAAATTTTAGGTCTGATGCTACAGTTTATCTTTAAGCCACAATATATATAATTAGCAGTATGATCTTTCCCTTTCTCACCCATTATAAAAACCCGGACTGAGGGGCGAGTGCTCCAGAGAACGCATAAACATAAGCGACATTAGATCTTTTCACAGGTAGACAAGTCAGATCCCTCTTGAACGCGAAACTTGGTTTCGCATTCATGAATAAGTTCATGAATAAGTGGATTCATGAATACATCCACATGAATAAGTGGATTCCGCTAATGCATGAATAAGTGGGAGGAGCTTTTTGTTCGCACCGAGAATGAAGAGCCAGAAATAATCTGCGGTAAACTTACTGCCTAATTATGTAAACTGTGCTTTAAGCTAACAAGCTTGATAAGCAGTGTAGACATAAAAAAAGGGACCGTGAATACTTACAGTATCTTAATAGCTATCCGTGAGTCCTGTCCTCAAATTCGAAGTGAGAAGGATGACTTTAGCTGAAGACAAACCATTTGAAGTACAGAACAACTTTTACTAGCTCCGTTAAAAACAACTTTTACCATATTAGGCAGAAATGTATGTTCTTTAGTTAATCGTCCTTACTACTACAACTTAGCGAAAACCTTGTATTGATCATGTAGTAGTCCTAAATGGCAGTACAAATTGTACACAGGGAAATCAAATCTGTCAATATTCAAATAAGATCAAATCAAAATTGTAATTCAAATCAAATCATATCAAATATAGTATATCATAGTAAATCATATAAAAAATATATATGATCATATGAAGTTGCTGAAGTTTATTCATAAGATTTAAATGAAAAAATAATTCTGTGCTCTTCAAATATGAAACAGAAATAGATAAAAATATTAAAGGTTATCCCAAAAGAACGTACTTTGTGCTGCTGGTCTTCCCTTTTCCACAGCCTAGCCTTTGTGACTAGTCATGAGGATATTTCCCATGTTGCTGGGTCTTCAATAAACCTGTGCACATGCATCAAAGCACTTAAAGTTTCTGGCTTTAATTTATTTTTGAGGGGACTTTTGATAGTCTTTAGCAGGGAAAACTGCCTCTCTGCTGCAGCACTTGAGTGTAGCAGTGCCATCAGGATACCCATGAATTTCAGCAAGGTAAGAAAAAGAAAATCGCCTTCTCCATTCTTACATTCAGAAAAGGACTGACCAGAGTTTCGTTGGATTGTCGCCTATTTTAGAGCAGACTGCATCGTATGCGTGCCTCAGTGATCAAAACTCTCTGTCCAAATCATCAATAGCTGCGTTTTTAGGCTCAGCGGGTTCGAACACGGGTTGTTCTCGTCTAGTTTCTAGTTTTTCGTCTAGATTCAGCGGGTTCGAAGTTTCAACCCCGTGTTTCCCTCGAGAACCCGCTTTGTGAAAACGTTTGATGCATTAGACGAGAACAACCCGTGTTCGAACCCGCTGAGCCGTGAACAACCCATCTTCGAACACGGGTCGTTCTTGTCTTGTGCATATAACAGATTTCCACAGATCTCCACTATATCTTTTATCTTTTAGAATATATGACATTTTAAGAACACCAACGAAATGGGAGGGCGAACCTGCCTTCGGGCTGGGGCTCCTCCCGAAAAACCACAAAATTTAACCCACAAATCTCTTTATTTTTTAGAATTAATTTGTATTTTTGTGTGTGTTTTCAGGTTGTAGCTCCTGAATTAAATTTTGCTTGACCTACGTGCCAAACTGTGAAAATTTGAAAATAAAACCGCACAAAAGCTTTAAAATGTTAATTTTGTGTAACTAAAAGGCTCCCTAGCTCACTAAAAAACGTTTCAATAACTACCCAATTTCGACGTTTTTGTTTAAATACAGCGAATAAATATTTTTTGGCAAAAAGACCTGACAGATAAATTGATCAATATGATTTTATATGATAACGAATGATCATTTCTTTCAGACATAAATGAACTTCATATTGTTGTGAACCAACTCAGCTCATCAATCAATCACGTGGTACTCCAGCTAATCAGGCAGCTCAAACGACGTGATAAGCTACGCAATAAAATGGAGAAGAACTGTGACATAATCACAGCGTATTTGCAAGCAATTTCACCAAAGAGAAGTTAGTAAATTAGAATTTAGATAAGCATAAATGATAAAGTTTATATTTATTTACTGTGAAATACCTGTGTCCTTGGACGATGAGCCTAAAAGAAAAAAAAACCAGTGTTCAAATGAAAACTTTGGGAGAAGGGGTTAAATTTAAATCGGTTTCTTCTAGCTGAATATGGTACTGGCATGTAGACGCAAGTTTATATATCTTTTTTCAACTTTAGAGGAGAGGGAAATCAAATTGAAAAACAAAATCATACATTTAAGCATTTCATTAAACACGCATTTTAATAATCGTCTTCAGGCGTATCTCTGCCTTTTTCGTATTTTCAGTTGTAACGTTCTCGATCAGGTTCTGCTCATCGTCTTATCCTAATCTTTTTCAAGTTATTTATAACCTATCCTGTTAATTCAAGTTAATTGGTTTTTAGTACGGAAATGGGAACTTCCTGGGAGGGCGTAAAGAGGGCAGTTAAATAGATTGGGATGGAGGAGGAGCGTGCGTAGCTCTGTTGGTCTCAGGTGGTTTGGTGCTGCGTTGAGTTGTTAGTAGCAGTAGTAGTAGTGGTGGTAGTATGGTAATATTAGTGTAAGAAAAAGATTAAATTAGGGAACAATCAACCTAAGAAATTTTTGATTTTCAAGAGAAACAAATATGTCGTAGCTTCAAAAAATGTTTGTAAAAGTACTTTCCAGGGGAAAATCGGAAAGGATTCTTTGTGAAAAATAGCTTGAAACATTTAGAGATTATCTCATGGGACGACCTCGCCTTTGACCTTAGTTTTTCTAGAGCCATTGATGGTGCATTGAGTGTTCACGAAGTCTCTCCGCTCATCCATAATCCGTGCTGCAATATTGACCTCTTTCCGCTCCGTTACTAACAAGGTCACAGGCGTCCTTCGTTCTTAGCAGTAAGTTCGCCTTAAGGTGTATTTCAGACGGACTCCCGGACCGAGGGAACCTGAAATTGTGTTAAAAGGGGTTGGGTATTAAAGGGTCTGACTAATGGTCTAGCATGCTCTTTCGTTCTGATTGGTCTGAAATTTACACCCGTAAGTTCCTAGGATAAGTAGAGAGAGGGCACTAATGTGCAAAAAAAAATTAGGTTTCAGACAAGGGCTTGCCCCAAAACTGGGGCCCAGAAAAATCCAAAAATATTATTTCGATCGGCTTGAAACTTATCTGTTTGAGCCCTTGGCCAAGGGGCCCCAATCCACAAAAAATGAATAAAATATATTCTTTGACGAAAACAGGGCTCACAAAAAGTGTGGAAAGCTTTTCCTTTGAACGACTCGAACCTTAAGGTGTCATGAATTGATACAACCATACTTAGCTCTATATGTCTTTCCTGCATTGCGATCTAACAAGAGTAGTGGGGGGGGGTTCCAGTTTCTGCAAGATTCCCTTCCCTGTTTCTTTCATATGCCCTCCCTTTTCCATTGAATTTCTACAACATGCCCTCTGACGTTACGCAACACACCTGTACAATCCGGTCAGCTGTTTCTGGGTAAATTCCCACCCCTGACAAGAGTTCATGCTTGGGTCAGGTGAATTTCTATGACAAGCCCTCTGACGTCATGTAACACACCCCGTTTCAAGCGCATGTCTTGTTTTTAGGCAAAATTATGTCTAGACACGTTCCCAGGTAGCAAGACCCTCCCGCGATAGTTTTTTAGACAAAAACATGTCCAAACATATCTCCCCGGAAGGTAGAACTCCCCTGTGATGTTTCTAGGCAAAATTTCCAGCTAGAAATACTCCCCCGCGATGCTTTTCTAGACAAGAGCATGTCTCCCAAGTAGCAAGATTCCCCCGCGTTGCTTTTCTATTAAAAGCCATAGAGAACTTTCCCCTTCAAAGTATACTATAAATATCAGGAATAGGAACCATTTCCTCATCAGTCTCGTTTAACAGGTTTACGAGAACACAACTATAAAAACAATGGATAAATTTTATGAGCAAGTAAGTGCCTTTCTTTATTAGAATTTTTACCTGTCTCCGGCTGTTTCCCTATACCCCCCTCCCACCCAAAAAAAATTGTACTTTGCTCATTTTAAAACGTACTCTTTTCACTACGTAACCCCCCCCGTATTCATTACCATTTATTCCTTTCAAAAAAGAATGATTTACTTTCAACTTTACTTTCAATGTCTTTTCTGCATTCTTCCACTCTCATGTCTAGAGACGCTTGTTAAAACCTTGGAATTCATCAAATGTGTCACGCACACTTTGTCTAAGTTAACAAAAACATATGTGTGAATAAAGCTGTAACCCTCTCAAAAGGGATGTCTGGTATGACACTCGGAAAGGGTTGTTGTGACCCGTGTTGTCGGAAGGGGATTTTTTGCGGCGATTGTGGTTTCCCCCCTCCTCAAACCGCACTTTCCAGATGAGGAACTGTATGGTTTATTAACGTGTAAGGGCATATACCCGTACGAGTACTACAGCTCCACCTCGCAGCTAAGTGAGAAAAAATTACCGCCCATCGCAGAGTTTTCTGATTCACTTCGGGATCGTCAATGCACCACTGCCAATTACAAATTTGCCAAGGGGGTTTGGGCAAAGGGAGGGTGTAAAAATGGGTGGGATAATTGTAAAATGTACCTGGCAAGTGATGTATTAACGTTGTTGGATATTGTCTGTTAAAACACGGACAAAATTCATGAAGAATTCGGGTTGGATTTGAGTATTATTTTTCCACTCCTCTTTTGGTGATGGATTTAAATCTTAAAATCAGTGGAGCAGAAATAGGTCTGACTGCTGATGTTCATCAGCACCTGTTTGTAGAGAGATCTATGAGGGGAGGGTATTTTTTCCACGAGGATCGTATCCTTGAAACCGACCCGACTGGACAACGCATCGGTGAAAAGTTGGATGCCGTTTTCTTCGATACGAATTCTCTTTATCCGTCGGCAATGTCTGACTTTTATTTGCCGTGTGGGAATCATCAATGGCTTGACAATCATTCTGCTCCAGATTTTTCCAACATTCACACTCTTGAGGAAAATGGACCACAAGGATGGTTTTTCGGAATTGATGGGACTTCACTTTGGAACTTCATGACTCGGTAAAAGACTTTGTTTTCCCCTGCATCATTAGACCGGTGCCTAGGGACTCCTTGAATCCCTACAATTTATCATTGGCAGAGAATAAAGGTATGCATTGAACACCTTCAAAACAAAAGCTTATTGCCGACCTGGAGCCGAAACGGAATATTGTTGTACACCACGTTCTTTTGTGATGGATGCTTGCCAACGGTTTCAATGTGGCAAAGATTCGCCGTTTTCTTGGATTAGTTAAAAAACTTTTTCCACAAAATAAGTTTTTCAAAGAAAAGTAAAGAACTCCATTAAACAAAAAATGAGCAAAAATAAAATCAAATAATCTACCAAGCGTGAAACTACCACAAATCAGCATCGATAAATAAATGAAACCCAAAACGAGCAGAAATTACAATAAATAACCGAGTCAAAATCAAAACGAGCGGAAATTAACATAAGTTGGGCTAAAAACCCCTATGCCTTCTCAAGGCCAGAACATAATTTGCCCTTTACAGAAAAAAATATAAATGTTTTTACTTTTATAACTTTAATAAATCAAATAATATTAAGATTTTGATTACTAAATATCAGTAAACGTATATTAAACTGACAATGCACATTCATTTCTATTTTTGTATTGCACATTCATCGACTATTAAAAATAGCACTAGGCCTTTCGAATTCCAATCGATTGAGGCTTTTTCGAGTTTCTACGACAACACTTTCTATAAAAACCTTATATGTCCCCAGGGCATAAATTACAATTCTTACCCTAAGGGCTGTGAGGGTGGTTGTCATCCTCTAAGACCTAATTTCCAGATATTTCAACTACGTTACACAAAATGGCTATCTCAAAATTTTGTTTGGATGAGTCTGGGAAAATGGTGGGCGTGAGAGGGGCGTTAGTCGCTCTCCAATCACTTTCAACTATTAAAAAAGGCATTAGCCCTTTCAATTTCCAATCAAATGAGCCCTTTTGAAGTTTCTACGACAACGCTTTCAATAAAAACCTTATATGCCCCCAGGGGATAACTTACAACCCTCGCCCTGAGGGCTGGGTGGGGGGGGGGGTTGTCATCCTCACAGACCTAGTTTCCAGAAATTTCTACTACGTTTAAAAAAATGTCTATCTCAAAATTTTGATTGGATGTGTTTGAGGGAATGGTGGGCGTGAGAGAAGGGTTAGTTACCGTCCAATCACTTTCAACTTTTAAAAAGGGCACTATCCCTCTCAATTTCCAATTGAATGAGCCCCTTTTGAAGTTTTTATGACAACTTTATCGTTAAAAACCTTGTATACCCCCTGGGCATAACTTACAACCTTTGCCCTGGGGACTCTCTGGGGTTTGTTATCCTTAAATACATATTTTCCAGAACTTTCAACTACGTTGAACAAAATGGCTATCTTTTAGCTTTGATTGAATGGGTTTGGGGAAATGGAGGGTGTGAGAGGGTGGTTAATTACCCTTCACTCACTTCCGACTATTAAAAAGGGCAATTTTAATTTCCAATCCATGAGCCCCTTTCGAAATTTCTACAACAACTTTCTATATAAGCCTTATATGCCCCCAGGGCACAAATTACAACCCTTGCACTGAAAGCTCTGATGGGGTTTTCATTCTAAAAGACATAATTTCCAGAACTTTCGACTACATTGAACAAAATGGATATCTCAAAATTTTGATTGGATGTGTTTGGGGAAATGGTCGGCGTGAGAGGGGGGTTAGTTGCCAACTTCAATAAAAACCTTATATACCCCCAGGGCATAACTTACAACCCTTGCCCTGAAGAATATGGGGAGAGTGTCCTGCTCGAAGGTATAATGTCCTGAACTTTAAACTTCGTGGAACAAAATGGCTATGTTTGGGGATCGGATAGGTTTGGGGAAATGGTGGGCGTGGAAGGGGTGTTTGTTGCCTTCCAATCACTTTCGACTATTAAAAAGGGGCAATAGCCATTTCAATTTCCAATCGAATGAGTCATTTTTGAAGTTTCTACGACGACGCGTTCAGCAAAAGCCTTATATGCCCCCAAGGCATGACTTACAACCCTTGCCCTGAGGGCTGTAGGGGAGTGTCCTCCTAAAAAACATAATTTCTATTTGGAAATCCAAAACACTGAATTAAATGACTATCTAAAAATTTGATTGGATGTGTTTGGGGAAAAGGTGAGGGAGAGAGGGAGGCTAGTTGCCCTCAAATCACTTTCGATTATTAAAAAGGGCACTAGACCTTTGAATTTCCAGTCGAATAAGCCCTTTTTCAAGTTTCTACGACAAAGATTTCAATAAAAACTTATATGCCCCCAGGGTATAACTTATAACCCTTCCTCTGAAGACTGCGGGGGGAGTGTCCTGCTTGAAGGTATAATTTCCTGAACTTTAACTGCGTGGAACAAGATGGCTATCTCCAAATTTTGATTGGATATGTTTGGGGAAGTGCTGGGCGTAGAAGGGGTGTTATTTGCCTTCCAATTACTTTTGACTATTAAAAAGGGCACAAGCCATTTCAATTTCTAATCAAATCAGCCCTTTTTGAAGTTTCTACGACAACGCGTTCTATAAAAACTTTATATGCCCCCTGGGCATAACTAAACCCTTGTCCTGAGGGCTGTGAGCAGGTTGTCATCCCCAAAGACCTAATTTCCAGAACTTAAAACTACGTTGAACAAAATAGCTATCTCAAAATTTTCATTGGATGCGTTTTTGATTGGATTTGATTGGGGGGAATGATGGGCTTGGGGGGGGGGGGTAGTTGCCCTCAAATCACTTTCGACTACTAAAAAGGGTACTAGCCCTTCGAATTTCCAGTCGAATGAGGCTGTTTTGAAGTTTCTACGACAAAGCCTTCTATAAAAACCTTATATGCCCCCAGGCCATAACCTAAAACCCTTGCCCTGAGGGTTTTGAGGGAGTATCCTCCTCAAAAAATATTTTCTATCTGGAAAACAACTACGCTGAACAAAATGGATATCTCAAAATTTCGATTGGATGTGTTTGGGGGAATGATGGGCGTGTGGCGGGCCTAGTTGCCCTCTAATCACTTTCGACTATTAAAAAGGGTTTTAGCCCTTTGAATTTCCAATCTAATGAGCCTGTTTTGAAGTTTCTATGACAACGCCTTCTATTAAAACCTTATATGCCCCCAGGGCATAATTTAAAACCCTTGCCCTGAGGGTTGTGGGGAAGGGTCCTCCTCAAAAACATATTTTCTATTTTGAAATCAACTACGCTAAACAAAATGGCTATCTAAAAATTTTGATTGGATTTATTTGGGGAAATGATGGGCGTGGGGGGGGGGCTAGTTGCCCTCCAATCACTTTCGACTATTAAAAATGGTACTAGCCCTTTGAATTTCCAATCGAATGAGCGTGTTTTGAAGTTTCTACGACAACGCCTTCTATAAGAACCTTATATGCCCCCAAGGGCATAAATTAAAACCCTTTCCCTGAGGGTTTTGGGGGAATGTGCTCCTCAGAAACATATTTTCTATCTGGAAATCAACGACACTGAACAAAATGGCTATCTCAAAATTTTGATTTGATGTGTTTGGGGGAATGATGGGCTTGGGGGGGGGCTAGGTGCCCTCCAATCACTTTCGACTATTAAAAAGGGCACTAGCCACTCCCAATTCCAATTGAATGATGCCTTTTTGAAGTTTCTACGACAACTCCTTCGATACGAAGTGCCCGGTTATGGAGAAACCAAAAACACATTGTGCCCACATCGTTCTTAACTTAGGCAACGCTAGCGCGCTGCCTATGATATGGATTCCCTTTATCCGTCGGCAATGTCTCACTTTTATTTGCCGTGAGGGAGTCATCAATGGCTTGACAATCCTTCTGCTCCAGATTTCCCCAATATTCACACTCTTGAGGAAAATGGATCACCAGGATGGTTTTTTCAAAATTGATGGTAAAATACCTCTTCAACTTCATGACTCGGTAAAAGACTTTGTTTTCCCCTGCATAAATAGACCGGTGCCTAGGGAATCTTTGAATCCTACAATTTATCATTAGTATAGAATAAAGGTAGGCATTGGACACCTTCAAGACCAAAGCTTATTGCCAACCTGGAGCCGAAACGGTATATTGTTGTACACCACGTTCTTTTGCGGTGGATGCTTGCCCACGGTTTTAATGTCAGAAAGATTCATAGAGCCCTCCAATTTGGTCAGAAGCCTTATATGAAGACGTTTGTTTACACTTTTTTCAACAAACGCTCTCAAGCAAAAAAGGTCAAAAAAGACATTTTTGAACTCATTTTAAATTCGGCCTTTGGTAAGATGTGTGAGAGTGTGCGAAACAGGAGTCGTTGTGATGTTGTGACCGACCCAAAAGAATGTGTCCGAGTCATTGTGGATCCAAACTTCACATCATTCACGATCATAGACTCGAATATGGTCATCTTACATAGGAAAAAAAGAAATGTAGTTTTAAATAAAATCATTGCCGCTGGTAGTGCCATTCTAGAAATTTCAAAGAAACTCATGTTGGAGTTTTATTACAATGTATGTAAGCGCCAATAGCTGAGGGAGGGATGAGTTCAAGTTTATAATGGGGATACAGATTATTTATTGTTAAAAGTTTAAACAGATAATTTATTGGAAGATTTGGAAAATGGAGATTACATTAGCTCTCGGATGAATTACCCAAACTGGGGTGAGTCTCGATATTCGGAGTTGGTGAAACGCCAGGCCCCAAATCAATTGTTAAAATTAAAATCAGACACAGGAAGTGACTTGGTATCACATGGTGTATTTCCTGGTTCGAAGGTGTATTGCTTGGAAACGCACAATGAGACTACCAAAAAAGTCTGTAAGGGGGTGCCTGCATACTATGTAAAGTAAAATTTTAACATGAGTGTTTATAGGAACTGTATAGAGCAAAATTTAGTTTCAAAAGTGAGTGTCACGGCCATTCGTTCTTTGAAATACAAAAACTGTACAGTTCGAGTAGAGAAAATGTCATGTCCACCATATTGGACAAAGTCTATGTACTTGAGGGTGGTGTAGGAGTACTACCACATGGCCATTATCATACTTCAGATCGAGTTGAATGTGTAAATTATAGAAAGCAACTCGGTCTTGAGAAAGCTCTATATTTGTGGGAGGGGAGGGAACCGTCTGTCCGGGGGGGGGGAGAGAGGAGAACCGTTATTTCCGTCACAAGCTCGGCACTGCCCTTTTTTATCTAGTCATTTATATTTATCTAGTTATTTATTTATATATGTATATGATTTTTTTATACCGCAAAGTGGTAATTTTTAAGTGTTTATTTATCTTTTATCGCCTGGGCCTCCCACCTACCACGGGTGCCGGCTTGGCCACCGTTATCGTTGGCCACCTCCCGGGGCCCGGCAGCCTCCCGGGTCCTGGCCGCCATGAGCCCCCAAGTGTTTTAAAATGTTCAAGTAATTTTTTATGTTGTAAATATATATTTTTTATATTTTGCGTGAATTAAAGAAACCATGTATACTATTTCTAGACTCTCTATTCAACAGATTGAGGTTAGGTTAGTTGCATTTTGACATTGGAAGAGTATGTATCAATTTAAAACACCCTTCAGATCGTTTCTTTGTGGACGGTTTCTGTGTCACAAAACAACACTTTAACGAAAATCATTCAAAACCGAGAATCCAAAAAATGTATATTATTGCTATAGTATATGGCACGAATCTTATGATAAAATAAAGAAGATTGATCTAAGCATAAAATTTATACAAGGACTTGACGTGTTTAATATTATTGCACCAAACTCGTGGTTGGTTATTGTTGATTTAGCTGAATCTATTAAAAAATGGTCGCAGGAAATGTTACAACTGTTTACTATCCAGTCCCATCATGAAAAAATTTCTACAGCTATTGTTTTCCATAATCTATTCCATCAGAGTAAGTGTATGAGAACACTTGCTTTGAATGGTACCTACTATATCATCTATAGAGTTGTTCGCGATTCAAGTTCTAATAAACCTTATAGTTAGGCCTACATATTATTGGACCTGAATCTAAACACATTCGAAGAGTTGCGTGTAGTCACTGGTATTTTCGATAATGAAATTACCGTATATCTACCCGTGAATAGTAAAAAAGGTCATTAGTCGCAATCATGACACTGAAGAAGCTACACGAACATCGGCATTTATTTTCCGTGCTAGCCAATTCAAAACCACGACCTAGAAAAACAATACTCAAGCATGGTGTTGATAAGGAATTTATTAATCTCTTGTCAGAACATTGTTTAAATTTAACAGAAGGTAATGTTCAGCTGTCAGATCGTGTTAAGCAACAGACAAAGCAACATCGATCACTTGTACGTGCTCTAGCTTGCAAAAAGAAAGCAAACTGTAAAAGAAAACATTTTGTTCAAGCGGGTGGTAATTTCTTTTCAATGTTACTACCGATCATCGCCGGACTTGTAAACACTATTATCTAGAAATGGCTAAACCCTATAAATTGACACCAATTGAACTCGCTCTTTCACAAAAAGAGCAATTTGAAGATAATCTTGATAAATTTATTAACAATGAAACCTTTGCCGATGATGAAAAAATTAATTTTGATTCAAAATGCCTTTCATCGTGTCAACAAACATAAACCTTATCGTGAAAAACCACTCAAAGTCAATGTCATTGATCAACCTTCTGAAAGTTTTGAAACACCGAAATTGGAATAATTATTAAAAAGTGTTTTAGACTTGTTGCCTCAATCCTATCGTGAAAAAAGTAAAAGACTCTTGGCGTATCTCGCTGAAAATGAAAAAAATTATGAGAAAAAGAATGAAGTTCTTATCCAGGACAAGCCCTTCAATTTAATAAATTTGTTTTCGGATCTGATTGCGTATCTTAAAAGAGTCAAACTCTTTGATAGTCATTTATAAAATTTTTTAAAGTCGTCAAATTTTTCTAAAAGTCTTATCGGTAATAAGCAAATTCTAAAGAAACTAAGAGAACATAGTCCATTAAAGATAGAAGATGATTTAAAATCTTTCTTGGAAAGCACACCTACTGGCGATTTGACACCGGTAACTAGACAAAAGCGAAGACGTATTGATTCACCCGGTCAAAATGATAGGACTAGTGGTAATCACTATGGAGAAACTAAAGCAGTTTACCCTTGGCATATATTACAAGCAGATATTTTCACTCTAGATGCGATTCAAAGACGTTATACTAAACCATACAAGAATATTTTACTCGCAATACGTGTTTTTAGTTGGTATGCATATCCAGTTTCATTGCAGTCAAAGAGAGGCAATGAAGTTGCTAAAGCCCTTGAATGCATCTTTAAACAAGATTCATATAAAACATTCCAGACAGACCGTGGAAGCGAATTTGTTAATCCACATGTAAAGAAGATTTTATTGAAATATAATACAATGCTCTATCATAGTCATAGTTCTATAAAGGCGGCATTGGCTGTATATTTGATACGAACCATTCGACTTTGAATTTCAAGGTATTTTAGATTGAGAATACGGCTGCATTTATTCATGATTTAGATAAACGTATGTTGATTTATAATCAACGTCCTCATCCATCCTTGTTCAATACTAGCCCTCAGGAAGCTCATCATAGTGACAGTGCACATTTTCTTAAACAATATTCTAATGAAAAGGCAGGAAAGAAAAATTTAATGTTGGTGATACTGTTTGAATCAATCGTACAGGAAATATTTTTGAAAAGGGGAATTACTTGTGGTCCACTGAACATTTTAAAGTGTAAGAAATTCTAGATACTAAACCTATAACATATCGTCTTCGTGATATGAAAGATGAAGAGATTCTTGGCGGTTCTTATGATTACGAATTACAGAAAGTTGGAAATAGTGGAATGTATGAAATTGAAAAGGTATTGAAGACTCGTAGTCGCAAGTGTAAACGACAGTTGCTTGTTCGCTGGCTAGGATACAACTCTGATTTTGATTCGTGGATACCTGCTGAAGACGTTCATAACTTCTGAAGGTTTTTACGTGAAATTCATGTACAATGTTTCCGATCCTCTTTATGACGAAAAAACGAGCGATTTTTGGACAAAACTTTCTTCTGCCATTAAATTTGAAGGAATGTATTGAGTTGCTCTTGTAGATTGTTTTCTTAAAAATACATATGATATCCTAAGAAAGGATCGTACATATGACATAAAAATTAGACCCCATGATTGTCCAATTGTTAGCGATCAATATGTGTTTGAAAATACGAATTCATTTTAATATCCCTTTGCCACATTATCATATAGGGAGTTTGAGACTATGAACGAATTGCGTCTTGCGATCAACAGAATATATTCCGCTCTTAAAAATGGTACTTTCCAATTCGATTATTCAAAGGAAGAGGGTAAAATCTACATTAGTTTGCCCATGGACAATGAAAAGGTTATTCTTATTGATAATCTAACAGAAGTGCTTGGTTTTAAACATAATGTTATCAACGGCAAAAGCGCAGGAAGCGTCAGTGGTACAAATCACTTTAATTTTGCAGAGTATCCGCCCGCCTTCTCTTCGGACAGTTGTATTTTTCTTTATTAAGAGTTTCTTTATCGAAAGATCAAGAGTTGGTAATACCAATGTCCCACTCCTACGAATTCTTGAGCAAAAAACCTCTAAAGACCATATTAATCACTACAATATAAAGTACCTTCAATACATTCCAGTCAACACTTCATATTTGGAGCTCTGTCAGTTAACATTAAGAAGCGAATTGGGTGATCCGCTAGCAATAACAAAAGGTTTGGCTATGATTACATGTCATTTTCGACCCATTCAGTGAAATGCCTAATAGAAATCACTTTGTACGTCCTGATATTGATTGCTGTATTGCTACTCTTGGATCATGACAGTCTGGCCACGGAATAGATTATTATAGAGATTATTCGTCAATGTCCGGGTACGGTCTCGGCAGTCAGTTTGCTAGAGCTTTTTCGCTCTGCACTATCCTTGGCTAGAAAATATATTGCACCGGTTGCAGTGGATTTTGCGTCCTCAACATTACATGATTGGGGCTCTGGGAAAGATATTCAAGACAGTGTTTTGCAAAATCGCATGTCGAGCACACGATCCCTCGGCGAGCGATTGAAGCGGGGAAAAGGTTTAAAAGGGAGGAGAAAGACTCCATCACTCATCTGTCTCAAGTTAGCCAGGAACCGTAAGGCATCAAAGAAAGTAAAAAGATCCAAATGGGATTTCTTTTCCTAAGATGGCATATTTACAACATAAAGATTCTCACCCTTCGGTCACCTCATCTCTAAATCTTTTCAATGCTAAAAATGTAGATGTCAGTGCAAAACATGGATTCTATGAACAATTTCACCCGCAACAACCACTCTCTCAAAATGTCCATTTTCAAATTTATTCTAATCAAGACTACTTTATCGATTTGAATTCGACATTTATAGATTTAAATGTCATTGTTAAAAATCGAACAATGAAAAACCAAGTGCCACCGAAGGGTTATCCTGCAAAAATTGTGCACTACACAATTTAATTCGACAAATAAGTGTCTACATAAAAGGAACTTTGGTGAGCACGAGCAATAATCTTTCAAATTATGCAAGTTATGTACAATTTATGGGGATGACACCAATGTCCCATAAGCAGTTGAGGGGTATGACTATTGGATATGAATATAAAACAAATACTGATACTACCAATATTCCTAGAGAGGCAACAAGTAAAGATTTATATTTAGTTGGGAAACATAATCATGAAATATTTAATATACCACAATGGTTGCCTCCTAATGTGAAGATTGATATAAAACTACAACTCGCACCGTCCAACTATATTATGCGAAAAGTACTGGACGCTGCACCTGACGTAACAGTTTCCCTCACCTTGCCAATACTTAATATACGAAACAACAAGTTATGATTTCTGTGGCTTTGGCAATTGAAAAATTAAGAGCCTCTGGAAATAATATCAAATTGCTTTTACCTCATACAGTCACGAATCAGCGTCATATTCCTAAAGGTATGCGTACCTATACCGATTCGTCATTTATCAATGGCTAAATTCCTTCAAAATTGGAATTGGCTTTTGTAAAAAGTGCTAGCACTGTTGGATCATGGACTGATTACTTACTTACTTTACTTATGTCCCGGACGTCCTCAAGGGTTGCGTTGGGGCCATCTCCTTCAGACGTTCCTGGATCAGTTTCCTGTACAAAGCCCGGTTATCAGCTTGTCTCAGAAGGCATAAGAGGTCATCTCCGAAGTTATCACGCCATCTCTTCCTAGGTCTTCCAGGTGGGCGGCTACCGTGGACCCTTCCTTCGAAGGCAACTTTTGGCATGCGCGAGTTCTCCATTCGCTGTATGTGGCCCAGCCACTTAAGTTGCTGCAGGCGCACTTTTTGGAGAATAGTAGTTTCCCGCTTCAGCTGCTTCTGAAGATCTTTGTTCGAGCCTCTGTCTTGGTATGTGATTCCGGCAATGCCTCGGAGGCATTTTGTCTCGAAAGCCGTAATTCTGCGTTCATCTTTTACTTTCAGTGTCCATGTTTCGCAGGCATACACGGCAACAGGTATGATTAGAGAGTCGAAAAGTCGAAGTTTCAGTTGCATAGATAGAGGTTTATTTTTAAAGAGGGGGAGTAGCCTCTTGAAGCTTGCACTTCCTAGGGCAAGTCTTCGTTTTATGTCGTCGGAGCAGTTGTTGTCTGATGATATTAAGCTCCCTAGGTACACGAACTTGGTCACCGATTCGACTTCTTCGCCACTTACTACGACATGGACAGTGGATGGGTTTGGGTCTTTTGTGGTGCGCATCGTTTTGGTCTTCTTTGGGTTTATGAGCATACCAAAGCTATTTTCGGCTGTTTCAAGTTCGGAGGCTTGGGCTTGTCGAGGTTGTCAGCATAAGCTATGGTATCGATGTTTGTGCCGTTAACGGTCACTCCTACATTGTTCTCAAGCAGGGACAGTATGGCATGTAAGAATAGCTTGAAAAGTTGCGGTGAAAGTATGCAACCTTGTAGCACGCCCGAAGTTGTAGCGAACTCTTCTGTTTGGCCTTCTGGGGTCTGAACACAGCTACGGTAATTGTCGTACATATTTTCGGCTATGTTGACTATATTTTCAGGAACGCCATAGTGGACTAGTATATGCCAAAGTCCATTGCACCATACTAGATAAAAGGCCTGCTTAAAATCAATGAATAGTTGGAGGATTTCTTTGCCAAATTAAATGTACCTTTCTGCGAGTTGCCTCACTACAAAGATCTGGTCGGTGGTAAACCGTCCAGGGTAAAAACCAGCCTGATAGTCGCTGATGATGTGGTCTGTTATGGTTCTGGTTCGGTTTAGAAGGATCCTTGTTATGACTTTAGCTGGGTGACTTGTAAGACTTATGGGCCGGTAATTTTCACAGTCGTTCTTAGGGCCTTTCTTGTGGAGCGGTACGATGACTGCCTTCGCCCATGCTTTCGGGAAATGGCCTGTTGTCCACACGGCGACAGTCAGTTTATGTAGTAGGTCCTCTAGTAGAGGAGACCCAACTTTAAGCAGCTCCACAGGGATACCATCAGGGCCTGGGGCTTTATTGTTCTTGAGACTGTGAATGGCCTCTTTTACCTCACAAAGTAAAGGTGGGGGGGCTAGGGTCACATTCCTGCTTGGAAAATCCTGATAGCACATTAGGGTTGCAGGTAAGAAGTGGATTCAGTTTCTATTCGAAATGGCTTTTCCATCTGTCTTTAATAGCCTCGCTGTCACTGAGGAGCTTACCGCCCTTGTCCAGGACGCAAGTAGCGATGGTGGACTTTTTCGTGGAGAGTTCTTTGACTGTTTTGTACATTCTGTGGTTGTTTCCTGATTTGAAATCCTTCTTGCAGGACTCGCACTTCTCCCCTATGTAATCTCTGAGGGATGTCCGAATCTTTTTGTTTTCCGTCCGCTGTATCCGCTTATACATGTCCCTACTTTCTCGGTCCTGCTTGTTACAAACCTGTCGCTTTTGGTCACAAAGATCTAGAATCTCATCTGTGATCCAGGGCTTCTCTGTTTTAGGTTTGTGACCTAAGATTTCCTTAGCTGTATCTATGAGTGCTTTGTTCAGTTTCTCAACTAGGGCATCTAAGATGTCAGGGGTTATAGTCGACGGGAGTGACTCAAGTATAGGACCAAGACTTTCTTCTAGTGACTGCAGGAAAGTGGTGCGTGTGGTGGGTTCTTTCAGTTTATCGGTTCGGAGTCTTGGGATCTTATTTTTCTTTACAGGAAGGGTTTTCAGTCGGAGTTTTTCCAATGTGCTCATTACAAGGACATGATCTTAATCGAAATCTCCCCCAGGCAAGGCGGTTGTATTGGTGACAGATGACTTCCATCGTTTTGAGATGAGGACATAATCAATCATATTTGTCGTCCTTCCATCTGGGGATATCCAAGTTGCCTTTCTTCTCTTTCTATGTTTGAACATTGAGTTCGTAACAAAGAGATCATTATCCCTGCAGAACTCAAGTAGACGCTCGCCACGTGCGTTTCGCCTCCCAAGACCGAATCTGCCTAAGACATCACTGTCAAGCTGTGTGGCTTCTCCGGCGATAGCATTGAAGTCACCGATTACTACGAGGAGATCTTTCTTTGGGACTTCATCAGTTAGAGACTGAACTTGTTGATAGAAAGTGTCAACTTCTTCATCAGGTCTTGAGGAGTCGGGGGCGTACACTTGGATGGCGAAGTGATGTTTCGTACTTTCGCTCGCAGCCGAATCATCATAAGGCACTCTGAGACTAACTTTGTGGCTATGAGTGTGCGCTTCGCTTTGCGTGTCAGGAGAAAGCCAACGCCTTGTCGGTGTTTGCCATCAGGTCTGCCAGAGTATGAAAGTATGATGTCGCCACATCGTTGTTCTCCTGAACCAGGCAAGTGAGTTTCCGAGAGGCAAATAACGTCCCATCTGTACCTCTCGAGCTCTTTGACAATTAGCTCTAGTTTCCCAGGCTTTGCCAAAGTTCGCACATTCAAAGTCCCAGGTAGAACGGGGCTTTCTGTGTCAGAACAGGGGTTTCTCCTGTTAGAGTGCTATCATCCTCAATGGGAATCGTCATCGTCTACCGAGTTCGAAATCTTCGTCTGAAGTCGTCAGATCGTCGGCTCCCCCGTACGCGGTAACATTATCATTCACTGTTATATCTTTCCTTCCGTCGGTTACCCCGGACGCGGTAGAACGGTTTTGTCTCTTTGTTTTCAATTGATCCATAACTTAAAAGAAGAGGGTTTCATGGCTATTGTAGGACAGAGGCAAGCCACTCCTCTCTGTCCTTTGCAGGTGGCCGATTTCCTCCATCTTGAGAGTACTCCGCCCTCACAGCTTTCTGCTCGCTGACTATTTACCCATAGCTGGGTCTAGGGTTTGACTCTGTCGGGACGTTTCCACGCGCCGGTGGGTCCAGCACATAACCATAAAAGGGGCCCTAGTTCCTCCTTAACTGTGTTTGGCCCCACAGTTAGGGGTCCCAGTTATCTTTAAGGACCCCCAGAAACTGGGTCCCCCTTGGTCCGCGCCTTCTCATTGATTATTCGAAGGAATCCCCCATATCTGGAGGACTTTCCCCTATCCGCCACCTGGGGACGCGCCTAAGCTGCCTGGGAGCGGCAAATCTCAAGCCTGGGGGCGGCAATTCTCAAGTAAATGGAATTCCGCTGTACAATTTTTTCTTTAATAAATCCTACAGGACCCTCTATGAATTGACAATGCAATCCCTAGATCGAGATTCGCAATTGTTTGAAAATGGTATAAATGAAGAAATATTTGCGAAAACGCATGGCATAATTGTATTGGATTTGTCTGGTACTCAAGATATGAGTATTGTCCGGACGGGATATGTAGGGATAGAGTCTACCTTTGCCTAACCGTTGGATAATGGATAATGAAAATGGATGATACTCAAGATTCTTTTTGTTTCCTAAATAAACTTTCTCTTCTAGATTCAATGTGTTTTGATTCACCTTTTGTTTCTAGTGATGATAGTGAAAATGATCCTTTGTTAAAATCTCTTCATCAGTCTGATTGTTGTTACCATTCTTATCAACATTACTTTGAAAAAGTGCTGCCCTCAATGTCTTCTGTTCAAAACTTTAATGTGTTTACTTTGAATGTGCAAGGTTTAAGGTACAAATGGGATAATGTTCTGCAATATATTGGTGGTATCAACTGCCCTTATGATGTAGTAGGTCTCACAGAGACCTGGCTTTCTTCAAGTGATGATATGTCTGTGTATGACATACCAGGTTTTACTGCATACCACTCAACTAGATCTCTAACTAAGTGCTCTGGTGGTATATCCCTTTTTGTCAGAAGTAATCTTAATGTTGTGAGACTTTTAGATCTTGAGAAGATTTTTGATCCAGTCGTAAATAATAGAAGTGTGTATGCTTTGATTGTTGACCTGTCATGTGATACAGTAAGTTTTGACACTATTTGCTTATTTTATAAGCCTCCGCCTTTCCAAATTGTGAAATTTTCTGAATTAATTGATGAAATGTACTCAGTTGATAAGCTTGCTTCAAGAAATGTTTTTATGCTTGGAGATTTTAACTGCAATTTATTGAAAATTGGGTGTGATAATGAGTCTGAGCGTTTTTTTGAATCTATTTTTTCCTCTGGCCTTCTTCCTTGCATTTTCTTTCCTACTCGTTTTGATCCAGTCAGATCTTCTGCAACTCGTATTGACAACATTTTTCTGTCTTCTAAAAATGATATTAAAATTTCCTCTGGAATTATTTTCTCTTATCTTTCTGACCATTTTCCAGTTTATTGTTCTGTTCCCAAATTAAAAATGCTGAGCCAAGAGGATACCAGAGGTGAGTCTTATTCAAGGATTTATAGTCAGAGCAATGTTCATAACCTTATGTCTGATCTTAGTGCTAGTGATTGGTGTTCAGTAATGAATTCTGAAGATGTTAATAGGGCCTTTTCCCCTAGTAAATTCTTCTAGTAAATATAAACCCAAGATGCCTTGGATGTCTCCTAGTCTTGTGAGATCAACAATGCAGAAGTCAGAGCTTTTTAAGCTGGCTTGCAAAAGCCTTGATCCTGATGATATATCAAAGTAAAAGCATTATAAGAATGTATTAACATCAACAATTAGACTAGCTAAGAAGAATTATTTTTGTTGAAAATTCAGGAATGCAAAGGTAATTTACAGAAAGTTTGGAGTGTAGTTAATAAAGCTTTATCTCGTAGGAAACAATCAAAGAAGCAGCCTACTGCCTTCAAGAATGCAGATAGTTCAACTATTGAAAAAGCAGCTGTACCTAGTGCCTTCAACTCTTACTTTACCACCCTACCAACTGTTAAGACTCCCTCCTTTCCTAAACTAGGTAAATCTTCACCAGCTGAGAGAAGTATTTTTCTAACTCCTTGTGCAAGCATAGAGATCTGTGATTTTATTTCTTCTTCAAGTAGCAGTAACACAGCTGATGCGCTTGGACTAACAAACCATGTGCATAAGTCTGTTTCTTCTTATGTAGTTGAACCTATTCCCCATATTTTTAATCTATCTATTTCAAAAGGTGTATACCCTGATTCGTTTAAAATTGCAAAAGTACTCCCTCTTTTTAAGAAGGGTGACCCCAGCTTAGTGTCAAACTATAGACCTATATCAATTCCCCCAATTTTCTCGAAAGTACTTGAAAACGTTGTGCATAAGAGGCTTTTTTCATTCCTGTCTACTGGTGCTTCAATTGGAAGCGGTTCTGTTCTGTCTGATCACCAGTATGGCTTCCGACCTAAACTCTCTACTGCATGTGCTCTAGTTGACGTTACAGAATTCGTGCGTGTTAACATAGACAAGGATCGTTGTGTTCTAGGACTATTTGTTGATTTTTATAAAGCTTTCGATATGGTAGATCATTTTGTTTTACTGGGAAAACTGTCTTTACTTGGAGTTCGGGGAATTGCCTTTGTATGGTTTAAATCTTATCTGGCTAATAGATCTCAGTTTGTGTGTTATGATGGGAAATATTCTGATCTAGCTTCGGTTTCCAAAGGGGTACCTCAAGGCTCAGTTTTGGGACCACTCCTCTTTCTTATTTATATTAATAACCATCCTCCATCTCCCAACCTTGATACCCACTGTTTTGTTTGCAGACGATAGTAATTTTTTGTGGTTTCTAATGATCTGTCCTCTGCTGTTGCTAAGGCTCAGCTTCTACTCAACCATGTGCGTGATTGGCGTGAGCAGAACGGGATGCTGTTGAATAGCTCTAAGAGTAGCATTATTCATTTTCGAACCCCATACCACATGTCTGAACCTTCCCCAACCATCTTTGTTTTTTATGGTACTGATATAATTCCCCAGTGCTCTTGTGTTAAACTTCTTGGTTTGCACGTTGATTGTTTTCTTTCTTTCAAAACTCATATTTCCTATACACATTCTATAATTTCTCGTCAAGTGTCTATGCTCCATCGTGGCAATCAATTTCTTCCTCCCGATGTAATGCTTTCTCTTTACTATTCATTTGTCCTTCCTTATCTTTCTTATTGCTGCACTGTATGGGGCAAAACTAACTATTCTTCCCTTCGGTAACTCCGAACAGCACAGAATGGAGCGGTGAAGGCAATTTTTCGCCTTACCCGACTCTATCCTACAGCTGATCTTTACAGTGATTAAATAAAAAAACAAGTTTTTTTTAACTAAAAGTAAGGAACGACGTTAAAACTTAAAACGAACAGAAATTATTCCGTATATGAAAGGGGCTGTCCCCTCCTCAACGCCTCGCTCTTTACGCTAAAGTTTTTCATTGTTAAAAAATAGAGTTGTGAGAAAGTCAAACTTTAGCGTAAAGAGCGAGGTGTTGAGGAGAGGAAAGCCCCTTTCATATACGGAATAAGTTCTGTTCGTTTTAAGTTTTAACGTCGTTCCTTACTTTCAGTTAAAAAAAACTTGTTTTTTTTAATTTAATTTTTGAACGATTTTGAATTAATGCAGGTTTTGATTTTGGCTCACCGTACATGAATAATTAAAAAAAAATTGAATATTAATTTTACTTTTATTTGGTTAAATGGCTTTCTTGAAACCTGTTTAATTTTATTTACGAACGTTTTTATTAGTAATAAATATACGTAACTTACGAATTAACTTACGTAACGAACCTCTATATTCTTATATTTTTAATACGTATATTAGAGGGTTCGCCCCATAGTCAATACCTTGCTCTTTAAGCTAAAGTTCGAATTTTGTTTCAATTCTTTAAAAATAACCCCTTAATCACAAATGCCGTTAATTAGAATAAATAGCTCTTATGAAAGTACTAAATAATCTTTGGCTTAAAGAGCGAGGTATTGACTAGGGGATGAACTCAATCATATACGTAATGTTTCCTGTCGTTTTAAATTTTGATGTTGCTCCTTACTTTCAGTTAAAAAACTTGTTTTTTTATATATAATTTCTGATCTTTATTTGAATAATGCTGGGAAATCCGGCCCCCCTTCATAGCAATGTCCCTTCTCCCATGAAAAATTCCTTCATGGTAAGATCCTCCCACATAACCCCTGACACACTCCCCCCCCCGAACCAGAAAAAATCCCCTCTGAAAACGTCTGTATACTTCTCAATAACCAATACTAGGCTATATGTTAACACTGGGTGAAGTTCATAACTTTCAGCCGTCCCCCCTGGGACTTCGGGGGATTAAGTCATCCTAAAAGACATATTTATCATATTTTCGACTATGCTGAACAAAATGGCTATCTCAAAATTTTGATCGGGTAACGTTGAGAAAAAATGAGCGTGGGAGGGAGCCTAGTTGCCCTCCATTTTTTTGGTCACTTAAAAAGGGCACTAGACTTTTAGATTCAGTTCGAATGAGCCCTCCCACGATATTCTAGGATCACTGGGTCGACAAGATCACCCCTGGGGGAAAAAAAACAAACAAACAAATAAATATGCATCCGTGATCTATGTAAAATTCCACATTTTTGTAGATAGGAGCTTGAAACCTCCGCAGTAGGGTTCTCTAATACGCTGAATATGATGGTGTGATTTTCATTAAGGTTCTATATTTTTTAGGGGGTCTTTCCCCCTTTTTTCGAAAATCAGCCAAATTTTCTCAGGCGCGTAACTTTTGATAGGTAGGACTAAACTTGATGAAACTTATATATTTGAAATCAACATTCTTTTGATGTATCTATTAGTATCAAAATTCCGTTTTCTACAGTTTCGGTTACCATTGAGCCGGGTCGCTCCTTAGTTACAGTTCGTTACCACGAACTGTTTGATACAGGTCTGGATACCTTAGATGTGGTTATCAAAAAGCAGAACCTAAAACTAGCTCATCGAGCCTTCAATTTCTCGCTTCCTCCAAACATCTTATCCTACTTTGATCTAGCATCAACACGTAAGTGCCAGACTTTGCTTCGGAGCCCTGTTCACCAATTTCGGCTGCCTAAAAGGGTATCCTCAGCAGCTCATAGATCACCAATTTATAGAGCAGTTGCTCTTTCGAACTGTATTCCCAGTGAACTTTCTCTTATCAAAAACTTTGCTACCCTTTGCAGAAAAATATTCTCTAAGGCTTGAAGTAATTTCGTTTTTTTTTCTTTATTTCTTTGTTCATTTTGCTTTATCTATTTTTTCCGCTTTACTTTTTATAGATTTTTTTTTCTTTTCTCCTCTCTTATTATGTTGAATGAGATTCGAACCACGTTGTTTAATAATATTATTAATGGTTTGGAATTTTAATAAATTACAGGACATTTTCAGTTTGGATAAAATTAAGTCAAAGGTTATTGTGTAGCATTGTTAGTTTTTCGTTTTTTTTGTTGTTTTTTCTCGCATTGTGTTTATATTTTTGAGATATTGTTGTATTTTTTTTCCTTCCCTGATTTGTTTTGTGTGGATTTTGTGATTGATACGAGGTTCTCTACAAGCTATGCTTCTTGGGACCTCTAGCGCTGCCCTGCGGAAGTGAAGGATCAGTTCTATGCGGAGCCCTCAGCGACCCTGTCTAGAGTCCCATCCCACGACATCGTCACTCTTCTGGGAGACCTTAACGCGACGGTAAATGACAGGGAGGGCGTGTGGAGAAGTGTTCTCGGCCATGTGACTCCAGATTCACTGAATGACAACGGACAAAGACTCCTCCAGCTCTGCAATATGCATAATCTGGTTATTTCAAACACGCTCTTTCAGAGACGAGATATACACAAATACACTTGGTATAGTAATGACGGCCAGACAAAGAAGATGATCGATTATGTTATGATCTCGGGTCGCTGGCGCTCGTCGATAACAAATTGCCGGACTTATAGGTCGGCCGAGCTTGGAAACACAGACCATAGGATGGTAGTCGCCACACTCAGGCTACGCCTGAGAGCACAAGGACAAGAAAGACGGCCTCCCAAGCTCGATCTGAGTAGTCTGGCTACATCTCAGATGCAACAGAAGTATGCTCTCGATATCTCTAACCGGTTTAGCTGCCTCCAAGTTCTGGACGACCCTGAAGTAGCCTGGAAATCTTTCAAAGATTCTTGGGCCGCAGCAGACACAAGAATAAACCCTGGATATTCCAGGAGACTCTGTCTGTAATCGAGCTGCGCCGGAAGGCCCGTTTAGCAAAGAATATGCCAGAGTACAGACGACTCAATGGCCTGTGCAATAGCCTACTGCACAGTGATAGGAAGACCTTTGTCGACAAGAAAGCCAGCGATTTTGAAGATGCCTCGAGAAAAGGAGACACCTGCTCCCTCTACAAACACCTCCGCGAGCTGACGGAAGGGAAGACTTCCACCGTGAGCCGTGTTTTTTCTGCTGACGGAAGCATGCCGGATGACGATGCAGGCCAACTCTCTGCCTGGAGCAGTCACTTCTCAACGCTTCTGAATGCCGAGGCAGTTGCTCATCCCGACCCTGATCTGATTGAAGCAGCAATGACCACACCCGAGGCTACTTCCTACCTCGTATCGCAACCATTTACCACCTTTGAGATCCAAAATGCTGTAAAACGGTTAAATAATAATCGAGCCCCCGGCGTCTGTGGTATTTCTGCAAAACTCCTCAAGTACGGGGGTGCAGCGATGATTCTGTGGCTCCAGATAATCTTCTCAGCTGTATGGACGACGGAAAGCATACCGAATGACTAGCGTGCTGGCATCATATTGCCGCTCTGGAAACGTAAGGGCAGCCGTCAAATCTGCTCCAACTATCGTGGGATCACGCTTCTCTCCGTTCCTGGTAAACTCTTCGCCATGTCACTCCTGGACAGGTGTTCCACCTTTTTGCGTAGAAAGAGAAGTGTCCAGCAAGCCGGATTCATGCCCGGCAGGTCGACGACGGAGAAAATGTTTACTATGCGCCAGTTGATCGAGAAGACGCAGGAGTTCCACCAAAAAGCGTACATCGCATTCGTGGACTTTAAGGCTGCCTTCGATTCTGTTGATCGCCAATCACTTTGGCTGACACTAAGAACTACGGGTCTACCCAAGAAATATTGCTCACTCTTTGAAAAGCTGTATGAGGATACGGAAAGCTGCGTGCAAGTTAATGGAAGACGCAGTCCCACATTCCCGGTGAAGACTGGCGTCTGCCAAGGTTGTGCCGCCGCACCCGAGCTTTTCAACTGCGTCATAGACCATGTTATGGCCAGCACGATGAATCGCCTTCAATTCGGTCTTCAGTTCAGAGACCGGGTAATCTCTGATGCTGACTTCGCTGACGACATAGCGCTAGTTGCGAGCACTGTCGATAAGATGACCAAAGCTCTCCAGGTGCTCTCAGAAGAAGCCTCGAAAGTTGGACTTAAGATCAACTGGCAGAAAACCAAAGCTATGCTCCTTGAGCCCCCCACGTCCCGTTCTACTGTAAAGGAAGTCAACATCGGAAGCAACCGAGTAGATGTGGTTGAAGACTTCACTTACCTGGGATCTATTCTGTCGAATAATGGCTTGATCACAAAAGAGGTTACATCTCGAATTGCGAAGGCTTCAGCACTTGTTGGGAGGCTTAGCAGCATCTGGCGAAAGCCAAACATAAGCCGATTTACCAAAATGCGCATCTACAATGCATCAGTCAGCACCGTCCTGCTTTATGGAGCGGGGACGTGGCCAGATGCCAAATCTATCCTCAGCGCCGTCGATGTCGCTCAGACGAAACATCTCCGAAGAATCGAAAGACTTCACTGGACTGACCTCGTTAGCAACCAGACTCTCCTATCACGTACGGCTCAAACTCCTTTCCCAACGCAGCTCGCCCAGCGCACTGTTCGGTGGTACGGCCACCTCCTTCGCATGCCACGCGATGCCCCAGCACGGGTCGCATTTGACTTCGACCCCACCCTACACGGATGGAAACGACCCAGAGGACGCCCACACACTAGGTGGAAAGACAAAGCCGATGAATTCCTCACCCAAGCCCACATCCCGGTGGAAGAAGCTGCGATCCTGGCAAGCGATAGGTCAACCTGAAGGCGCCTAGTCTCATCGTTCTCTACGCTGAACCCTTGGCAGGAGCCTTAAGTCAAGTAAGTCAAGCCTACATGTCCAAACATAAATCCTATTGCATGCCTTCAGATTTCCTGGAGCATATTCAACATGTTGAAAATACCCTTATTATTATTAATAGCATTCCATCGAGTGTAAAGATGGGGCATTGGTTATGCGTCTTTCAAACAAGAAGAAATATAGAATTTTTCGATTTGCTTGGCTTGCCGTATACATTCTACACACCTCATATTAAAAATTTTCTTGAGCAGAGCGGAAAATCTATTATTCAAAATCGGAAGATGGTACAAGATCTATCAACAAAAAGCTGTGGTTTTCATGCTCCATTATATTTTATTTTTCGAAGTCATGGACATGCTTACATGGAATTCCTCAAGATTTATGGTGACAATCCTCGATGGAACGACTTTCTAGTTGAAAATACTCTTTCTTACCTCTGTAATATAAATTTCGGTGACCTAAAAGTGAAATGCTTTAAGAATGTATGTAAATTTGTTTATTAATAAAATTCGTATACAAAACACTGTGTCCTTTAAATTTCTTCTTCTACGTACAGGTAATCCTCCAAAACTATAAGTGGTGGTAGCTCGTCAGGATTTAACTTGTATTCGTCTTGACGTGCAAAGTCAGGGTCACATTTTCTACAATATTGGGTAATCTCATTTTTATTACATCTCTATGTAAAGTCAATAATACTACTCTGATTCATATGATAAAATTCACGTGTTTCAATTTGCTTATTTGAAGCAATCTCACATACAAAATTTCCATATGAAGAATAACTTTCTGTAACAGCCAAATAAAAGTCTGTAGGTTTGTAATCAAAGCAGCCAGTATCTTCACAGCGACGTCGTAATAACCAGACTCTTTTATTATTCCAGCAATTGAACCATAGACCAGGTTCTTCTTCCCAAAATAATTTAAAGCCACGACGATACCAGTCTCTTAAAATAAACTGAACTCACGTTTAGGGTTTTTCGCAATCATGCCAGGATAAGTATTTTCCCATTGATCCCATTTATCATAGTGACAATTGGAACATAAGAATCCTCTATTATGGGAGTTACAAATCTCTTCAAGACAATAATTACATTCTTTAATTTGAACTGCATATCCTCTGTGCCATTTACATGGATTGCATAATTTAAACTTTTCATTATATTCATCAGCAAAAGTACAATTCTCACAGGATGGCCAGCTGCCCAAAGTATACAAGCATAATGGGCATTTGTAAAACATTTTTTCGATGTTGACAGCCTCACTTCTAAAAACAAACTGACTCTCAAACAAGAAAAAGTCTTTTAGGAGCGTTACAAAATGGCCGTCTATGTAGACGTTAAGAGAAAACCACAACATCATTTTGTTTTGTCTCAATCAATATATCTATAAATTGAGTAGAAGCCTGGGTACCACGACGACAAAGTTTCATATAATAGTCCAAAGAAGGGGAATCGGTTCCCATTATATTGTTAAGCATTTCTCCAGATAATATCTTTCTTTGAAGAGATAATTCCAGAAAGTCATCATCTAAAACTAACTACTTTTCCAATTTTACTAGATTGCGCATGATTTTCTGTTTCTCAAATCTGTCCATTTTAACACTCTCACTACCAAATACAGACTGTTTTCTATAAATTGTTCTTTTCAATATATTTCGCCAGCCCATTTAATCCATCTTTTAGTCTCTGTATATGCGCTATATTCACCTTAGCCGCGAAGCACAATTGTTCTTCCGACTTGATATTTCTGAATGTTATAACATATCCATTATACATCTTGTCCCATTCTAGGGTTAGCCGGGAAGCCCTTGTAATTTCTACCGCCACCTTAGGCGCTCTAGGTCCCGTTTCATCAACACTTTTAACATTCAATAATGTATAAGCATCCATGTTGACTGTCCCACTTCCAGAAAGAAACTGATCCTCCATCAGTAGTTTCAACCACATGGTAACGTGTCTAGACGTGATTTTGCCTAGAAACAAGACATGCACTTGAAACGGGATGTTTCACATGACGTCAGAGGGCTTGTCATAGAAATTCACCTGACCCAAGCATTGAATTCCCGCCAGGGGTGGGAATTTACCCAGAAACAGCTGACCGAATTGTACAGGTGTGTCGCGTGACGTCAGAGGGCATGTTGTAGAAATTCAATGGAAAAGGGAGGGTATGTTGCAGAAACTGGGGAGGGTATGTTGCAGAGACCGGAATGTCCCCTCCACCACTACTAACTAGTCCTGCCTCTTATGGATGTACTTTTCAAGCTGATCTATGATAATTCAATTTTGGGTCCATTTTCTACTTTTTAAAACGTCAGTTTGAGCTAAAGAACAAAACTTATATTTTTGGATGAACAACCACCATCTAATAAAGATGCTGTTTTTCCACTTGAAAGATAATTTCCGTGATTTGGCTTAGTTAATAAAAACAGCTCATATGTGCGATATATTTGCTGAATTCAAAGATTTAATTTAGGTTTGCAAGGTTTTAATTTTAAAATTTCATTGTGTCGGAAAAAATTGCTGTGATGATTAAGAAAAAAATGCTTCTGTGGAAACAACGACTTTAAAAAACACATTCTCATCCTTTGAAACATTATATGAATCTATTAAAATCCGTCCAAACTATAATGGAGTTTATATCTAGAAACAGTATCAATTTCTACTGAAGAAATTCTTTCTCAGCTAATGAATAACATTAAATGCTTTTTCAATCCTCCTTCAAATAATATTTGGATCAAAGATTCTTTTTCCGTAAATTTTGAAAGGAAGAAATGCTTAATCTTAATGAACAAGAAGTTGATAATTTAATTGAAGTTTAATGCAACATCGAGATGAAAAAGTGCTTGAAACTGAACCAATGAAGTAAACTAAAAATGGTTCAAATTTAACGTCTTTTTGCCACCAGTTATACCTTTGAAGCTGTGTTCTCAGCAGGGTTGCCACCCGATGATAAAATCACTATATTTTAGTGATTTTTTGGTTGATTAAGTGATTTCCTTCAATAATCTGGTGATTTATGTGCGGATATAGTGATTTTTTATTTTTTAGGTAATAAAAAGAAATCACTCGAAATAGTGATAAATCACTAGGGGTAGCAACCCTGGTTCTCAGCCTTGGTGTACTTAAAAAATAGGTATAACATAATTGACTCCTAATTTTAAAGTGCTATGTAATAACAAGAAATATTGTCCATCGTACTAAGGACAAAATACTTAGAAACAAAGTTCATTTAATTTACAGAAATTTTAAATCAAAATAATTCTCGATTGCTTTATTATTTATATTTTCCATATATAATTATTTTGAAATTTTTGTTTAAACAAATAAATAGCTGAATTTAATAGAAATAAAAGTCTGTTTTTAAAAGCAGTTTCATACAGTAGGTTGCAACAAATTTTAAACCTTGTACAGGACAGCGGTCAATAAAATTTAAAAGACACTCCTATATGATGAGCGGAGTTATGTGGAAATTGCCTTGCAAGACTGAATGGGGTTAAGTTGAAGAAATGTTCAATATTTTTCATTTATTTGATTTATATTAGTTATTAACAAAAAGCTTAACATAAATATCCCTCTAAATGTCACAGCATGATATGGAGGAGAGATAATCAAACAAATCCACAAAAAGAGAAAAAAATGATATAATTAAACATTAACCTCAAAAGGGGTTAAATAAAGCTTGAGCCACCAATAGTTGAATCAGCAGAGGAGGGACATTTGAAATTTTGAATTCAGTAGTACCAATTGGGGAGGGGGGAGTCTCCCATAGGTTTTGAGAAATATCCTCCTTCCCCTATAAATCCCTAAAGTTTAGATAGACCGTTTTAACGATTTTTCCAAGCAACAAGGTTGCCGCTACCCCCTGTTTTAGACCTGTTAACTCAATGATATTCTTTTTTGTATCTTAGTTAAAAACTTGAAACAAAATCTTTGCCCTCCTAAATTTCTGTGGATCGGCGTCACTGGCCGAATTAAATCAAGCTGAGTTGAGCAGAACTGAGTGAAACAGAGTATGAGTCCGATAGAGCTGACTGAAAGGTTGGGTTAAAGGGCCATAGCTGAATGAGTTTATATTTCAAATGGTTAAGTTGTATGACCACCTATTTATTTATTTGCTCTTTGTTTGATGCTCATCTAACTATTTACCGCATTTTGATTAATGTTTGCTTCATTGATGTTTGACTCTTACAAGTCAACACTTCTTGCTGATAAACCCTTTCACTTCATAACTACTATAATATTACGCCCCTCACTCAATTTCAGCAACCTCGAGTTAGCAAAAACTGGTAAAAACCCCATCTAAGTTAGTATCTAATGAAGGGATATAATTTCATAATACAATTCCCCTTGTTCCCGGGAATCGATCTTTGAAAACTTGTGCGCTGTGTAGGCGATATGTCTTTTCGCGGATGTTTTAGCCTTTTGAATTCCAGTTTAACTTATGAATTGACAAAGATCGGTTTAAATGAGCGGGTTTTTGAGTAGCATTAAGGTGAACATATCTAATTTTGCCAAAGGTGAGAAAGTTTAGCAACTATCATTAATTTTGAATTGTTTATGGTCGAAGAGAAGATGAGTTGAAGAATATTGATTTTTCTTACATTTTTCCCATTTTTCCATAACCTACTAGCTTTCCTGGAGTATTTTTGGATTTCTTTTTTTTTAATGTTATTTTGTTCAAATTAACTGAGATGGTTTTTTTCTTCCCTGAAATTAGATTGGAACCAAAAGGTGATTGGTGAAGGCTGTTTCAGTTTGCTTTCCCTAAGGAGTAGTTACCCTCTGCCTTTTTTGCTTCGACATAGGACTGAAATTAGAACGACCCATTATCTCTCTGGAAATTCAACTAAGGTCTCTACGAATTGTGAAAGCAAGGAACAAAAAGTTTCTCATGCTTTGAGTCAAAGAAACACTACCAAAGATGAGCCCCTAACTGTAACTGTGCTTATTAAAAAATAAAGTCTTCTTAAGCCACGAGCATAGTGGTCCTAGTCGAAGATATAGATCTCCGGTCACCGTAATAAAACGATGCAAAAGATTTGCGCCCTTGGGAGATCCATATTTGCAATTTTTGTCAGGCAGAGGGGTGTTTTTTCAAGAAAATGGGGGTAAATCCTTCCTTGGGGGGGGGGGGGGTATGAAAATTTTTATTGTCGTCAACTCTTCTATCTATGTTTTGCCAATTCTGCTGTCAAATCCACTTGCTTTATTTTACTGAACAGCATTTTTATTTGGGACTTCTTATCCCTATGTCTCAGTGTTTAGCAAATTCATCGCATAAAAGAATGGTCTTAAAAGATTTGTTTGAATAATATGTATTGTGCAGTAAGAAGCCGCTGAATATAGAAATAAGATTTGATGATTTTGAAGTTGATTGCTATTTTGGGATTTTTTATGGCGCACCCGGTGAAATGCTGTACCATATGCTCTGCTACGTGTGGTATTTCGTGGGGATGCCCTTCTCGAAACATATGAAGCTGCAAATTTCAATTTTGAATAAAGCTTATCATTTATATCAAAAATAAATTTTAATGGATTTAATGCTTTGTAATAGTTACAATAGTCATTTATCAAATCTCTTTTATTGCTCCCGCAGTTTTTATTCGTCATGGTGTATGTTCCAGGGTCGATTCATCAAAAATCACACCTTTTCTACTGATGAAAATAAATTTTAAATCGTACTACAGAACATTATTAGTTTCTGCAACGAGTATAAGTTTCAGTTCAGTAGCCTATAGTACATAATGCATGAGTTAGGGTTGAAATTCTGGTATTCTGTATGTCTGAATATCCCTTTTCAGTCTGACCTATTTGCAAAGTAGATTTAGTTGAATAGAATAATGAGAACATTCGGTACTGTTCTATTAGCTCGATGCCGCGCGATATTGTACAGAGAACATGATAAAAGAAACTCAGCAAGCAGATTATTTCAATGGAGAATTGCAATGATGATCATTGCAAACAGTGGTTTCTCACTCTGTTTACAATATTTAAACTTTAGTTTTTTGGGGTTGAAGGGGCAAAAAAGGTTAGGTTAGGTTAAGGTTACGTATTTAATATATGCTATGCTTTACCCC